>CAUYPO010105034.1:0-26391 GCA_963574435.1 Cheirogaleus major
ACGCCCCCGCCGCTCGGTGACCCGAGTGGCCTCCAGGAGCAATGCCCGGAACCCCCTCCTAGGGTCCCTGCGGCCCGACGGGGGCGGCGCAGCATGCTCGGCATGAAGACCTGGTCGTCCCTGCTCCAGAATCTCAGTAAGTGCCCCCCTCCCAGCCCCGGGGAGGAGGAGGGCCTGGGATGGAACTTTCTGGGGCGCGCCCCCCCCTGCGCCTCTCCAGCCCCCCCTTACCTCCAGGCCATGCACGTGGTGCTCCCCAGCCCACGCCGGGTCCTCACCCTGTCACTCAGAAAAGAAGCCATCGATTTATTTTTTATAGTAGAAAAGCCCCATCTGCCCGCGGGCTGTGATGCGCCTGTGCGCCTCTGGGAGGCGGCGCAAGAATCACCTTCATGCTGCGCCTGGGGAGCGACTTGCACCAGGCCGGCTGGCTGCGCCCGGGGAGTGGGGTCCTCAACCCTGGCCTGACCCAGGAAGCCAAGAACGAGGAGGGGGGGGGGCCTGCATTTCTTTCCTTCACGTGTACAGGTGGGACCTGGGGTGTGTTTTGTGGCTTAAACTGCTTCCCCACAACGTGGCCCCTTCCCAAGCTGCCCGGGCACCTCCCTGGGCCCAGCTCAGACCCCTGGGTAGAGCTCGCTCTCATGGCACCCAGGCCTGGCGCTGCTGGCTGGGGCCAGGAGAGCACAAGAAGTGTCACCCAGCCTGTGGCCGGTGGTACCCGTCAGTCCCATCGGAGAGGGACTTAGCAGGCTTGGGAGGCTGGGGGGCGCTGTGCTGTAGGGATGAGGGGAAGCTGGCAGTGGGCAGGACAGGGACCTCTGATGTCCTAGGCCAGGGGGCGGATGGAGCCGGTGGAGCAGGTGAAGGAGAGAAGAAGGCAGTGATGGGCAGTAACTCCAGGTCCCTGCAGGTTGGCTCTAGTGACAGAGTGGGCAGGGACCATGGCCTCAGTCCAGCTCCCTCCCACGCAGGGTTAGACACCCTGACCTCCGGGCACCGCACCTGCTGGCCTTCCCTTCCAGGTGGGCCAGGGCCACAGAGCGGGGAGAGGCCCTCCTGCGCCCCACCCCCTCCCGCCCGGCCCCTCCCGCCTCCCCGCTGCCCCTCAGCTCTCTGCGGGCACCTCTCTGCCTGTTTGAACCGCAGCTTTTAAAGCTTTTTGCCTTTTGAAAACTCAGGGGGGGGAAGAGTCATTTGTGGAGAGGTCGTGAACGGCTGGTGATTATAGTCCAGTGGGTAGAAAGAGCTTAAAACAAATCCCTGTCCATCAGATGTCGGCTTAGGCGGTTGCCAGCGCTCGCCTGGGGGGCCCGGGTGGGGGGCAACGGCTTAGAGAAAGGGGAGGCTTTTTTCCTCTAAGCTAAGTGAACCTACAAAACTCTCCTGGTTGTGGCGTTTGATCACTGCCCCCCTCTGCCTGGCGTCTTCTGATTGTTCCTCCTCCGGGCGCCCGGCTAGAGGAGGGGGCCCTGGCAGTCCCCGAGGGCCCCACACCAGCTGTGTGACCTTGGCCGGGTCACTCGGTGTCTCGGAGCCTCTGTTTCCCCCAGGGATGGTGGTGACGCGGTTGCACGGGGTGCTCACGAGCCTCAGGAATGCGCCACCTTCTGCTGGACAGATTGTGGACCTGGCCCACAGTGTGGGGCCGTTACGTCCCCTGCTACCCCCCCCCCCCCCGTGCACCACCCCGGGCCCTGTCCAGGTGGAGGGGGCACCTCCACGCAGCGGGAAGGGCTCACTTTGCTTCCAGAGCCAGGCTTGCAGGGCTGGGAGGAGGGTGCTGGGCGGAGAGTTAAGTGCTGGTTCGGCCGCCTGCAGGGGCTCAAAGGGGGGTCCCCTCACGTTCAAGTCCCGTCTGTTACCTGCGGTCACTCCTCGGTCCTCACGGCAGCTTCAGGAGGGAGGTGCTGGCTTTGTGCCGTCTCCTTCTTGCTCACCGCTTGGGGCCACGTGGCTGATGAGGCCAGTGGGAGCCCGGCAGTCCCACCCACGGTCCCATCCCTGGCTGGCCGTCTGTGGCTGCTGGGTGCCTCTTCCTTCCGCTCCAGAAAGATCTGGTCACTCCAGCGCCCACCAGACTGGGGCGGACCCTTGTTCCCCACAGGATGCAGCAGTCGGGTGAGAAGTCCAGCCTCCTCTGTGGCCTGCGCCCGCCTTCCCAGCTCTCAGGCTAGCTGGATCGAGTGGCTTTGCCCTGCCCTGCCCTGGCCTGGTCGTTCCTGCCTCTGCTTGGTACCTTGCTACAGGGCGGGGAGGGATGATAGAGCAGGAAGGGGCACCAGGCCTGAGCTCCCACCCTGCTTCTCTGTGATGTTATTGCTGTGTGACTTGGAGCAGGTGACCTGGCCTCTCTGTGCCATGTTCTCCCATCTGCAAGAAATAAGTCCAGTTAGTAATGACTGCCATCAGTGTAATAAATGTCCACTGCGATTATTTTTCCTTCCACCTGGGAAGCCCTTCCTGCTTTTCCTACAATCTCCCCATACTCCAAGGCCACCTCCTCCAGAAAGCCCTCCAGATTCTGCCCAGCAGCCATAAGTCATTTCTCCTGCCGCCTCCTAGCTTCATGGCTCATTATTATTTTTTTCCTCAGTGGAATCCACTCATTTGTACCTATTTTCTCTGCCTGTCAGGGGAAGACCCTTTTCATTCTCGTCTCAGACTCTCCCAGGGTGCTGAGTATGCAGTCGGTGCCCAGTACGTGCTTGTTGGATGAGTCAGGGTGACCATGCTCCTGGCCAGGCCAGTGCGTGTTGGGTTCCCGTTCCTGGATGTGCAGCCAGTACTCGGTTCTGCCGGCGTCGGGACGGCGTCCAGAGCCGGCGTGGACGCCCGGGGTCGCCTTGCGGGTTCCCGTCCCCTGGTGGGCGAGCTCCCCGCTGGGCGCAGACCCGGCCCTGGGAGCTCAGCTCTTTCCTGCGGCCGAGGGCAGGTTCACCTCTCGGTGACAGCGGTCGGCCCTGGGACTGTTAGAACTCGGCACCTTCGTGGACCACGTGGTTGGTTGTCGAGAGGTGTAGGGTGGACGCCCGGGGATCCGGGTCACGGTGACCCAGCTGCCCGCGGCCGACCGCCCTGCGAGGGGCGGGCTGGGGAGGCAGGACTGCTGTCACCGTGTTGAAACGAAAGGCCAGGCCGTGGAGCAGCTGCCAGGGCGCCCCCAGAGCTGGCAGAGGCCGTCTGAATCCTGCTGTGGCTGCCAGAGCACGGCCGGGCTGCCCCCGGAGATTTGGTGGCCCCAAAGCAGCCCTGGTGGCAAACGCTGGTAGCTGAGCTCCATGGTCCCAAGGGGCTGGCGGCCCTGGCAGGTGAGCCTGGCATTCGTATGCCCTGCTGATAGGGCCCGGTGGCCACACCTCTGGCGGGCCGTGAAGTCTCACCGGGGGTGGTGACGAAGGTGGCATCGTGTGTGCTTTTTGTCTTCCAGTAAGTACAGCAGGAAAACCGTTTCCAGGCTTGTAGATTTAAAAAAATTCTCTAGGAGCCCCTCAGAGAGGAGGGAAGAGGCTGGCCAAGAAGTGGGCCTGGGGGGGTGACAGTGGCCGGGGGGGTCCCTGGGCTCCAGCAGCCAGGCGAGGACGCCGGGGCCCTGCCGGTGAGTGTGGGCGCCCGGGTCTCTGCCCCTGCTGGGGCTCTGATTGGCAGCGGGGTCTCGGGCCAGACAGCCGGGGTCTGCAGCCTGGTCCTGTCGCCTACAGGTGTGCCCCTGGGCCAGACGCTTCACTTATCTGTGCCTCAGTTTACTCATCTATAAAAGGGAAGTGTAACGGCCCCTATCTTGTCCCGGTTAGCTGTTGATGTGTAACAAACTGCTCCAAGGCGGTGGTGGCTTAAAGCCACGACGAACATCCATTTGCTCGTGAATCTGGGCCTGGCGCGTGGCTCCCACCTGGGCTCTGTCCCGCGCCTGTGGTTAGGTGGCGGCTGGGTTGGCTCATCCCGTGGCTGCTTCACCCCCGTCCGGTGACTGGACTGGAACTGCCAGGTTGGTCTGTCTCCCCTTTCTCTCCACGCGGTGGCCGGACACCTGACGCGGTGGTGGACGTCTGACGTGGCGACTCCCAGAGCCAGCATCCCGAGAGAGACCCGCCGAGGCTGCGTGTCCTTTCCTGACCTGGTCTCCGGGGGTCACCTCGCATCACTTCTGCTCTGACGCAGCTGCCAAAGCCCCCCCCTCTCCCGGGTTCAGGGGGAAGGGACAAAGGTGCCACCTCTGGATGGGAAGAATGTCAATTTGTGGACCCCTTTGAGAACCGCCGCGTACCTCGTAGGGTGTTGGATTCAACGGTCCATACGCGTAAACCGCGCTCAGAACGTGGAGTGCTTCGTACACGTCAGCTCCTCTCGGAGCCGAGACCTGAGTCCCTCTTGGCATCGGAAGCCACGCAGGGCAGAGGAGGACGACGGGGTGCGGGAGGGAGCCGGGCCGCAGACTCGCCTTCCACCGCGTTAGATCTCCCTCTCTTCTCGTCCCTCGTTTTGTTTAACCGGTGACCCCTGGCCTCCTCCCAAGAGCCGTCGGCCACCTGGAGACCCTTGGCAGAGGTCCTCGTGGTCGGTCGGTTGCCTCTCGCCTGTCGGGTCTGTGTCTGGAGCTCCTCCGGCCCCAAGGACGGGGGAGGGGGCAGCCCTGGAGGAACAGGGAGGGGCACCGCTCGGGCTTCTCCGGGCCTTGGTTTCCCTAAATCCACAAGGGGCTGGACCAGCTTCTCTTAAAGCCCTTCCAAGCCGGTGGGAGCACCTCTGCCCCCGACCACTCCACAGCCCCCACCTTGGGGAGCTTTGAGCGAGGGAGGCCGGCCCCCTCCCCTCCCGGCTCTGCCCGCTTCAGAGCAGGTCTCAGGAAAGTGTGAGCCTGGTAGAACAGTGGGGTAATTAATTAACGCTGGTTTTGGTGTTGGCGGCAGTGTAGACGTTGGTACCAGATTGCATGGCGAACCCCCCAAATCCACGTCATCTGGGAACTCACGGTGCAACCGTGTCAGGAAGTGGTTTTTTGCAGATGTAATAACGAATTACGTCGCTAATTAAGGATCTTGAGATGAGACCATCCTGGGTTAAAGTGACAGAAGAGGAAACAGACACGGAGAAGGCCACGGGGAGACCGAGGCAGAGGTTGGAGTGATGTGGCCACAAGCCAGGGGGTGCCGGCCACCCCCGCCAGCCCCAGGACCAGGCAGAGAAGGATCCTCCCCAGAGCCTCTGCGGGTGGGGATTGCTGTCCCGCCCACACCTTGACGTGGGACTTCTGGCCCCCAGAACAGTGAGAGACTAACTTTCTGTTGCTCTGAGCCACCCAGTGTGTGGTCATTTGCAAAGGCAACCCTAAGATAACACATCATTTTTTCCCCTTTACATATATTTAAAACATGTAATGATTAAAAGTATCGTCTAGGCCGGGCACGGTGGCTTACGCCTGTAATCCTAGCACTCTGGGAGGCCGAGGAGGGAGGATCGCTCAAGGTCAGGAGTTCGAAACCAGCCTGGGCAAGAGCTAGACCCCGTTTCTACTAAAAACAGAAAAAAATTAATGGGACAACTAAAAATATATAGAAAAAATGAGCCGGGCGTGGTGGCGCATGCCTGTAGTCCCAGCTACTCGGGAGGCTGAGGCAGGAGGATCGCTTGAGCCCAGGAGTTGGAGGTTGCTGTGAGCGAGGCTGACGCCGCAGCACTCACTCTAGCCCGGGCAACAGAGGGAGACTCTGTCTCACACACACACACAAAAAAAGTATCGTCTAACGTCACTCATGGACTCTGAGGCCCCCAGGATTGTGGGGCGGCCAAGAGACTCAGACCTGGCCTCGGGGATGTGTCCTGCCACCCGGTGAGGCTGGGACGTCACTTTACCTCTCTGGTCCCCGTCTCAGGTGGGGGAGACCAGCCGGCCTGGCCGGAAGGAGACGCTCTCCGGTCTGAAATGAGCATGGGAGACACCCCGCCCTTTCCCAGGGCGGCCCCCGAGTGGCCACCTGACGGCAGGTGAGGGTCAGCCCAGGGGAGAGGAGCCTGGGCCACAGCCTGCCAGAGTGCCCCAGCCAGCCCCCCCGCCCCCCGTTGCCTTGGTACGCTGTCCTCACTGCGATCCCTGCAGCGGTGGCATTCTTGACATTCTTGACACCCCAGGTCTGGGGTGTCACCACCCCCTCCACCCTGAGGCACCTCCCTGGGACTGGCTCTGAGGGTGACCCACCTCTGACCAGGCTGGCGTCCATCTCGGGCACCCTCGAGGGAGCGTGCGGTCTGGCGGGGCTGCGTGGCCGCCCCTGGGGAGGCTCCAGTCTCTGGGGACAGGCGAGGCCTGCAGCCATCCGGCCGCCACCAAGGTGGGGACGCCCCGGCCCCCGCCCGCTCGCCCGCAGCTGCCGGGGAGGAGAAACCCTGGTGACCCAGTCAGTGTTTCTTTTAATTAGAGACAATTAAGACGGCGTCACGGTGGCAGTTTGGTGGCTTCTTTAGGAGGAAGCAGAGAGCCCAAACGGAACCTAGAAAAATGAAAAGAAATAAAAATAAAACCCAGTGAATTTTTAATAGTGATTATCCCCTGACACACGGCGCGTTGCCATCTGGCGGACACACGGCCCGCCGCGGCTCAGTGCTGCGGGGAGGGGGCGGCGGGGGCTCCTGCTGCCAGCCTCGAGCCGGAGCCCCCGCCAGGCTCTCCCTCGACGGCCGGTGATGAGCCCAGCCACGTCGGAGGGCACGGCTCCGTCCTCCCTGCCGGCCCTGGGCGTGCGCCCCTGCCCGGGCCTGAACGAGGAGGCCGGGCCCTCGTCACCTCTGGTGACACCAAGTCCCCAGCTCCGGACCCTGCCGATGGGCCAGAGGCCACCTCATCCCAGTGACGGGCTCTGAGGGTCTTGTGTCTCCAGTCTCAGTGGGTCACGGTTTAAACTGAAGGTGGCAACGTTGGTTGCAGCATGCCAGACACCAGGCCCGTACGTGCCTCGTCCCATGTTTGGGTGTCCCCCGGGCTGCGGGAGGGGCCAGGTGGGAGAAACCTCCCAGCACCTGGTTGCTTGTTGGTGTTTGGGGCCAGGTGCTGTGCTGTCCTGGGCTGTCCTCTGCTCTCTGGTACAACAGCGTCCCTGTCCTCTACCTGCTCTGCTAGATGCCAGTAACGTCTCCCCGCTTGTGACAACCGAAAATGTCCCCAGGCATTGCCAGGGTCCCCCTGGGGAGGGGGCTGCCCATGACCCCAGCTGAGAAATGCTTCTTAGGGTTAGTGCGTTTGTTCCCTGTGACTGCCGTGAGAGATGACCACGAACCGGGTGGCTTGGAACCACAGCAGTGTGTTTCTTTATAGCTCTCCAGGCCCGAAGTCCAGGATGAGAGTGTTGGCAGGGCCGTGCCCACTCTGCGGGCTCCGGGGCAGGGCCCTTCCCGACTCTTCCTGCTTCTGTGGCTCCGGGCGGTCCTGGCCAGTGGCCGCGTCCCGGGGCCTTGTCTCTGCGTCTGTCTCTGTGCGCTGGTCTCTCTGTCCCGGTTGTCCGCTTCTTGCGAGCAGACCAGTCACGGGATTTAGGGTCCACCACGTTCCAGCGTGGCCTCATCTTAACCAACGACACCTGCAAGGACCCTATTTCCAAATAAGGCCACATTCTCTGTTTTGTTTTTGTTTTTGTTTTAAGGCCACATTCCGAGGAGCCGGGTGGCCTTGCCTTTTGGGGGTACCCTATCTAACCCAGCACGTACTCAGGGCCCAGACCTTGCTGACCTGGCCCTGCTGCTCCCGGCGGCTTTGCCCACTACTGCCCGAGGTGACCTAAAGGCAGGAGGTGAGGTACCGGAAGCTGTCGCCATGGCATGGCTTCCAGCGAGCCGGCTTTGGTGCTGCCTGTTCTGGGCCTCCTGCCGCTCAGTGGCTGCACCTGCACGGCCTCGGGCTGCTCTGTGTGTCCGCAGAGTGTCGCAGCCCCAGCCGGCCGGGCTTCTCCCCGACGTGGGCGACAGGTGAGGGAGGCCGAGCGGTTCCGGGTCGGGGTGCAGGGTGTGTCCGCTTGGCGCCAGGGCCCAGGCAGACCGAGGGGAGCGCTTTGCAGGCTGTGCCGTGGCGGGGCGGGTGCTGTTTGCTTAGCGACTCCCCAGGAGGTGGGTCTGCGGTCCTCTGAGCCACACACCCCTGTTCTGTGTGGTCCTGGTCACTGGGACGCCAGCCCGCGCAAGGCAGGCCCCGCCCCTGTGAGGCTGGCCTGGCAGGTGACCTCCCGGCTTTCACATGGGAGGTGCCAGGAGGTGCCAGGAGGGGCCTGTCGAGGGGGTGACATTTGGACCAAGATCAGCGTGGAGGGTGGGGAGCACTCGTCCCTGCAGAAACCTATTTACGGAGCCCCGACCGCCCTCGAGCCAACTTTGTCCTGGGACTGGGTGAGATGCCCGGATCGCTGCCCCGGGGGGCTTATGTTCCAGGCAGTAAACAGCGAAAGGAATGAGTTTAAAGGTGCAGAGTGCTGTGTACACCGAGTTCGTGCAGGGGAGCGGCCGGCTGCAGGATTAAGGGCGGTGGTTGGCGTCCCGGGGCTGCGGTTAGAAAGCGCCACTAACGGGCCAAAGCCACAGACGTTTGTTCTGGAGGCTGCAAGTCCTGATCCGGCAGGGCCGGGCTCCCTTCCAGGGCTCCAGGGGAGGGTCCTCCCTGCCGCCTCCACCTCCCGGAGGCCGCAACTCTCTGCTCCGTCCTCACGCGGCCTTCACGCTGCGTCTCCTTCTTACAAGGACACACGCGGTTGGATTTGGGGCCCGCCCAGATAAGCCAGGATGTTCTCATTGCAAGATCCTCAACAATCACATCTGCAGAGACCCTTCTCCCAAATAAGGTCACACTGGCAGGTTCCAGGGGTAGCATGTGGACATGTCTTTTGGGGGGAGGGCTGCCATTCAGCCCAGCACAGGAGGGCAGTGGAGACTCCTCTGGGAAGTGGCTCTTGCCGGAGCTGGCCGAGGTGACATCTGGGAGGGAGCGCCAGGCGGACACGCGGCTGAGGCCGAGGCCCCGAGTGTTCAGGAAGCAGGGAGGAGACTGGGGGTGGGGCCGTGAGGTGGGAGCCCCGGGAGGTTCTGAGCAGAGGAGGGCCATGAGCTGACCGCCTTCCGACGAGGCCCTCTGCTGCCGCGTGGAGGGTGGAGTGTGAGGACCAGAGTCGGAGCAGGGAGACCGGCAGGTTGGCTACTGCAGCAGTCCAGGCGAGCAGTGCTGGGCTAGGCCAGGGCCAGAGCAGGGGAAGAGCAGGGCACGAGAGGCGTGGGTTTGGGCCCTCGATCCAGAGAGGCGGGCATCTCCGTGCAGCCCGGGCCAGGCCGGCCTGTTCTCCGACGGTTCCGACTGTGTCTTCTTCCCGAGACCACCTGCCCTCCCCCCTCCTCCCCCTCCTGCCACGTTGGCAGCTGCTTTTCCTGGGAGCCAGAGGAGAACAGCTGGAGGTGCAGGGAGGGAGGCGAGCGGGGGACCCCCGGGGCGGTGGGGACAGGGAGAGGCTGTGCCAGCCCAGGCCCGGGAGTCCCGTTTTGTTTCCCTCTTTGCAGCATTCCCCACAGTTGAGCTCGGTGCTGCCTGTGGGGGGGCTTAACCCTGCCGTGGGGCAAGCGCCTGCCTGGGCTGTGCCCCCTACCGCCATCACGCCCCTCCCCTCCCCCCTCTCCTGTGCCCTGTCCCCTGCCCCACCCCCAGCTGCCCCCTGCCTGGAAGCTGAGCCTCCAGGGCCCCTGGGGGGGGGTGCCTGGGGGAGCCAGGCGCTGTGAAGCCCTCGTGCCAGTTTCCGAAATGAATGTTGCTTTTAATACTCCATCCTTCAGTCCTTATCTCCTCTGATTTATTGGACGGACCCCGTGGCGCTGGCGGGTTCGCGGCGGGGACCTCGGCGTCTGAGCCTCTCTGTAATCTCCCGCTCGGCTCTGTTCCCCAGACGTCTCCAGTTTATCTCCTGGTGCAGTCGGGGCGACCCCGTGTCCTCCGCCACCGCTAATGTGGCCCGGGAACGGTAAATCGCGCCTTGTAATGACGTCCCCGGGATTCACTGGCCCCGCCGTGCCGGGCAGAGCCCCGCTGCCCCCCTGGTTCTGCCCACTTCGACGGAGTCCCCTACTTTTCTGCCTCCCCTCCCCTTCTCAGCCCAGTCCCAGCTCCACCTCCTTAAAGCCGGGGTGCAGGGAAGTGGGGGTGTGGGTCAGGTCAGCAGTGGGGGGTCCTGGGGGGGGAAGGGTGGTGGCTGTGTCTGTCCCCGCCCCTCTCCAGGCCAAGGTGTCCCCAGGCAGGTGAGGGCAGGAGCTGGGAGGTCGGTCCATCCAGCTTGGCCAAACCCAGGTGGAGACGGCCTTCCGGGGCTGTAAGTATGCCGAGGAGCGATTATTCATAGACCGGCCCTGGCCTTTGGAAGCCGGCTGGCTCATTCGGGAGCTGCCTCGGCTGTCTGCGGGGCCTGGGCGATTCCGGGCCTTGTAAATCTGGCAGCGAGGCCGTGTCTAGGTGCCGAGGCCTGCAGTTTCCCAGGCGGGGGCTATCTCTGGGGAGGTGGAGCGTCTGGCTCCCCGGGAAGGCGGAGGTAGGAGCTTGGGGCTCCCGTCCAAGGACATAAGAGTGGAGCCTGGTGGGATTGGATGGACGGGAGCCCCCGCGGCAGCCGGGGGGCGCTGTCGAGCCTGGGGTGACATTCAGGGAATCGTCATACTGGGGACGGGTTGGGGGATGGCAGGGTCCCTGGGTGCGATCTGATCCCCCACCTCACACGTGCATGCGACCGTACCACATAGGGCGGGCAGCGTGCAAACCCGGGGCCTCACGCCGTGCATCACACTCCGCGCGGCCAGGCCTGATGGCAGTTGCCGCCTTTGCCCTTTTCCCCTGAGTCCAGCCGCGCTGGGTTCCTGCCTCGCGTGTGTCTCGCGTGTGTCTCCCGTGTTTCTGCCTCCCGTGTGTCTCGCGTCCTGTGCGTGGCGTTCCCGGCGGACGTGGCAGTTTGTGCGGCTCTGGGCTCCCGGGCACCTGCCTGCTGACCCGGAGCCGCCTCGGGGTCGAGACTGGGGGCGGGGGGTCCCTTTGGCTCGACAGCTTGTCTCCCTGTGCCTAGAACTTGTATACAGGAGGTGCTCAATAAAGACTCCAGAGAAGTGTCCTGTGCAATGCGCTTCCTGACTCTTTAGCCAAAACTAGAGTGGCGGGAGACCTTCGCTGAGCGCTGTCGTCTGTCAGCGGTGCCGGCCTGGGCTGGGGGGTGAGCCAGGCCCGCCTGGTCGGACGCCCCCTGCCACGCCCCGCCATCCTTCCCCCTGGGCTCTCGGCAGTCACTTGCCAGGAAGGTCCTTGGTTTCCTAATGGTTTTACTGAGATGCTGTTCACCTGCCACGCGATTCGTCTCTCGAGGTGTGCACGCCGGTGGTGGTTAGTCACCACCGTCTCGTTGAGAACATTCCCATCCGTCACCCTGGAGAGAAACCCCCTCCCCGCTAGCAGCCCCCCCCCGCCCCATCCTCATCTCCCCCTCCCCGCCCCTGACAACCGCTCCGCTCCCTTCTCTCTCCGAGTTCGCTGTCGGGGACGCCCGCGTGCTCGGAGTCACGCTGGGTACGTGGCCTTCTGCACCCGGCGTGTCTCGCCGAGCGTCGTGTTTTCAGGGTTCGCCTGGGCAGTCGGGGGTGTCAGTGCTTCGTCCTGTCCCGGTTGGATGTGCCACTCCGCGCCACCTGCCTCAGCTCATCAGTCCTCAGTCTGCCTTTCAGCCACTGTGCGGGACGCTGCCCGGAGTGTCCCTGCACGAGGTTCTGCGGGGACGCCCTGTTTCCAGTCCCGTGAGTGTCAGGGCTCTACCCTCGCGCTCAGCCCCTTCCCCGTCGGGTCAACTTCCTGTCGGCGCAGGGGGCGCTGGGCGCCGTTGGCGGGTGGCTGCAGATGTCACGTCATCCCGGTGGGACGAATGTTTCCTGAGTGTCACCATGTGCCAGACGCCGGCCCGGGCCCTTTCCCAGAAGCCTCAGCAGCTCTGCGGTAGGCTGTCATCATCCCCCACGTGGGGAAACTGAGGCCCGGGTCCAGTAGCTTGTGGTTTTGCAGCATCAGGTTCTGTTCTCCTTGCAGCTTTCCAGATCCGGTGTCTAGATCCCAGGTCAGGGCACCCAAACCAAGCTCAGAGAGGCCCCGGGGTGCCTGAGAACATGGGTGACGTTTCTCTAGTGTTTCCTGCGTTCCTGGCCCCTCCTGAGCACTTGGTTGGAATCGCCGAACTCTTATAACATCTTGTTGAGCACTGCTCCCATTTCATAGATGGCAAAACTGAGGCACAGAGAGGCTAAGTAGTGTCGCCAGGGTCATCGTCCTGAAGTGCCAGAGCCGGGAATACAACTCAGGCGGTTTGGCTGCAGAATCCTCCGCCGGAGCCCTGACGTTGCACCACCCGCGTGGGAAGTGGAGGTTTGGATGGGGATGGAGGGAGATTCCAGGGCCCCCTGGGCGAGTGTGTGACCTCACAGGTCCTGGGGGAGCTCCGCTGCCCGGCCCCGGCACCCCGTTCCTGGGCCTCACCGGCGCCTGTGGCCGCAGCTGCTGAGGGGCCGCCGGTCTCGGTCCTGGGAGCCCCCGCGGGCCCCCGCCTTCCCCGGCCACCCAGAGCAGATCCGACGGGCCCATCGCACCCGTCCCCCCACCTGGTGTCCGATTGCCCTCCCGGGAGACCGGCGGGGACGGTCCGCCAAGGGCGTCACTTTCATAGTGGGGGCGGTGGGGGCCGCCGGGGCCGGGGGAGAGTGGGGGCCGGGCGGGGCGGCCGCACTGTCAGGCGGGCCGAGAGCCCCCCAGCCTGATTTTTCTGCCTGGCACCCCCCCCTCCGAGGTTTCAGCGTGAAACCCCGGGTCCCCCACCGGCCTCCCTCCACTCCTGAAATAATAATCTCGGAGCAGCTGGGCTCCGTGCGGAGCAGCGTGTGCGAGACCGCGGGTCTGCCCCCCCCCGCCCCCCCGGGACGGCGTGTGCTGCTTCTGCTCCGATTTCAGTTTTAGTTTCTAGCCGCCCTTGCTTCTCTCCAGGCCGCCTGGCCTCCCGCCTGGGTCTCGGCGTGGTTCCCCTCGCGGCCCGCCAAGTCTGGCGCTCTCCCCACCGTTCCCCTCTGAAGCAGCTGAGGCTGGAATCGGACTTCCAGGTTCAAATCCAGCCTCAGTTTCTTTATCTGTAAAGTGGAGGTAGAAGGCACCTCCCCTTTTGAAAAATTTACTGAGATAAAACCGTGTAAAGCGCTTAAGACGGTCGGTGGGTTTTGTGACGGGAGAGGCTTGGAACGGGCTCAGAGAGGAAGAGGCAGTGGTTAACTCTGGGTGGGGGCAGAGAGGTGTGCTGTATAAGAAGGGTTTTGAGGGATGTATAGGAGTTTGCTAGAAGGGGGAAGTAGAGAGAAAAGGGCAATCCAGGTAAAAGGAAGGTTGCCAAGGAATTTCTGAAGTTAATTCTCTGTAGACGGGCTTCTCTTCCTTCCAGGTGGGGAGTTAACTGAGATGTTCCTGTTAGTTAGCATCTGCTGTCCTATACGTGTGCCAGGGTTTGGATAATCACTGCCTCTTTGCCGGAAGTGCTTGGCATGGTCGGTTCCCAGGAGCCTGTGCAGACGGGGCCCGGCAGCCCCTTTCTACCTTGGGTGCTGCAGATTCTGCGGCCAGGGCAAAAGGTGCGTTTGGAAGGTCGCTGCTCTGTGCCCGGCAGTGCAGGAGATGTGGGAGCAGAGCAGGCAAGGGGCGACGAGGAGTCCTGTGGTGTGCGCTGTTGGGGAAACTGAGGTCCAGAGATGTTACTGTGAGGTGCCCGAGGTCACCCAGCTGGGGGAAGGGGCAGAGCTTGGGCAAAATGCAGCCCTCCGCCCCAGCACCCCCAGGTAAACGCCACGCACGGCCGTCAGCCCAGGCCAGGCTGGTCCAGGTCTCCAGCCCCCGAGGGCTTGGAGTCTGGAGACCTTGTCCCCCACTGCGCCCCTTAGAGGCAGGGGACCTGGCCCCCGTCGTTTAACCTCTGGATGTCACATGCCCACCGGTGACCCGAGCTGCCGTGGCAAGCGGACCCCCCTTGCCACGCTTGCTTGGAGGCCGAGAGGGTCGAGAAGGGCTCTGTGAGTCACTCGACCCTCTGAGACTCAGTTTCCCCCTCCCTAAAATACAGGTGATTATATCATAGTCCTCACCTGTGTGTGGTGGGCTTGATGTGACCCGTCGTGTAGCCTAGGTGGTTGGGGACGCCCTCTTTGGTGCCAGGCTCTGTTTAAACCTTACTTAGTAAAGGCTGGGCTTACCCCATCCGGAAATCCGGAATCCGAAACGCCCCAAAATATGAAACTTCCCGAACACTGGCGTGATACCACCAGTGGAGAATTCTACACGTAAGTACTTAACGCGGAACTTTGTTTCGTGCCAAACTTATTAAAAATGTTGTCTAAGATTACTTTCAGTCTCTGAGTATAAGGTGTTTGGGTCCCATCCCCCAAGATAACTCATTATGTATATGCAGATATTCTGAAATCTGGAAATCCCAGGACCGTCTGGCCCCAAGCATCTCGGGTAAGGAGTGCTCGGCCGGGAGCTGCCACCGTCCCCTGCCTGGGCAGGTCGTGGGAGAGCGAAAACAGAGATGTAGGGGACAGAGAGGAAGGCGCATTTGGAGGTGACTCCTCCTCTCTGTGACCTGCAACCTTGGGCAAGTCCCTTATCTGCTCTGTGCCTCGGTTTCCCCACTTGTAAATTGGGGGTGCTGAGGGGCTGGTGATGGGGTTCCGGGAGCCCGTCCGGTGCCCGTGGGCCCATCCCAGGCCAGCACACAGTGGGAGCCCCACGAACAGTAGTTTCTGGCTCCTCCTCTCCCGCCACTCCACCGTCCCCACCCCGCTGGCAGGCCGGCGGGATCGAGTGTCACCCAGGCGGCAGGCTGAGACGGGTGGGCCTCCCGGCCGCACACCTGAGAACCTGCTGGCAAAGTGTTTGCTTAATTAATTGACTTTGTGAGAAGAGCCCATCCCGTGTAAATCTACCGGCAGGCTCCGTGCCGCCGGGAGCGGCGGACGCGAGACTAGACTTTAAATAAGGGTGCGATTATCGTTTGAATAATTGAACAGTGTGCAGGAGACAGGTCCTCGGCGTCACATCCTCCCGTCCTCTCCCAGCGGGACTCTGGGCCCTGCGCTGCTGACGTGCGCTCCGCGACCCTCCAGGAGAAGTGTGTCCCTGCTTTTCAGATGGGGAAACTGAGGCTGGGGAGGTCAAGAGGCAGAGCTGGGGGCTGGAGGGTGCGTCGCTCTGCTTCCACGTCTGGGCTCGGCGGAGCTGGTTCTGTCTTCCCGCCGTGGTTTCCCGCGGGGGAGCCAGGTGGCCCCACTTCGGAAGCCCCTCGGGGGTTGTGGGGTTCGCCCCGGAGGGCCCTCGGGCTGCAGCGGGGCTCCCCGCACTCTGCACCCTTACGTGGCACTCGGGACCTTTGACGCTGGGTAGGAACGTGCCCGGCGTAGGGCTACAGCGCAGTTTTCCTGTCCTAACTACGATCCTCCTGAGCGGGCCGCAGGGAGCCTCGGTCGGGCGCCGGTGGGTCCCGCACACCTGTCCCCTGCCGAGCCCCTGGGAACGGCCGGGTAAGGGGGGGTCAGCTGAGAGCCAGCAGACCCAGCCAGGACCCGGGGTGGGATCTTGCATCCCCATTTCTGCTGGTGATCAACAGGTTCCTTGGGGACAGAAATGAGTTTTTTAAAAATGAGTTGATGGGCCGGATGCGGTGGCTCACACCTGTAATCCCAGCACTTTGGGAGGCCGAGGTAGGAGGATCGCCTGAGGCCAGGAGCTGGAGACCCAAAAACAAAAAGAAAAAATATTAGTCGATGAAATATCCTTCTAAAAACAGAAACAACCGGTCAATGTGAAGGAGTAAGTGGATAATGGGGAGGGGGTGCAGACATGGTGGAAACCACAGACGGGGCCCTCCAGTGCAGGGGGCTGTGGGTGCTTCCAGGGCGTGGTGGCTGGAACTGACTCGACCCACATCAGCTGGAGTTCCTCCTAAGCCTGATGGAGGGACTGGTATTGGCCACATTTTTAAAGCTGGGGAAACATGGGCACAGAGAGGCTTAATAATCTCCTTGAGCCACACAGCAGAGCTGGGACTCGAAGCCAAGCAGCCAGGCCCCGAGCCCCTTGTACCCCCAGCCCTGCCGCCTGGCCCTCCTGTTCTGCGCCAGCTCCCGCCCTTCCCGTCTCCCCGGGCAACCCGTCCAGCGCGCAGTCTTTGTGCTTTGCCGGGACAGCCGTGCCCATGCCTGGGTCTGGGCTCCCGCGGCTGCCCTGGCACCTGGCTGCACCCAGGTGCGGCCCGAGGAGTCTACCTGCGAGGTCCCCGCTCCGCCTTGCTTCCTCGGCGCCTGTCCTAGGCCGCTGGCCAGGCCCCAGGGACACGGTGTTGATCGTCCCTTGCCAGGGTACCCGCTGTCCAGATGGTGCGGTAGGGCCACTTCCGCCACCGCAGACAAAGACAGGATTTATGGTTGTCAGAAAACCATCTGGAACGTTCTGGGCAGCCTTCACGCCACCGCACCTCCCAGACAAGTGGAGCGACAGACTGAGCCCAGAGACGGGCACCCCCGGGGCCAGCCGCCCGCGGGTCCCGTGCCCGGAGGCATTTGCCCCCGACCCCGCTTCTTCCCAGACCACAGCGCGGCCCAGAGAGGGACGGCAACGTGCCCAGGGTCACAGAGCAGGGCCAGCCTGCTGTCCCCTCCGGGAGGCGGGAGCTCTGTCTGCCCCTGTCCCCCGGGCCTTCACCTCTGCCTTTATTTCACCCCTCCCAGCAGCGAGGGAGGGAGCCAGGCGAGTGCCCGGCTTGGGCTGCGCCGCCCGCGGTTCCTGGGAGGGCGTCCCTCCCCCCGCAGGCTGCGCCGCCACCGCGGCATTAAGGACAGATGGATGACAGCTAATGAGCCTGCTTGCGCCATTAACACTCGAGAGCCTTCCCGGGATTAAAGCCGGCGCAGCCCGCCGGGTCCGGCTTGTCGCTCGCGAGGTGGGCACGGAGGCGGCAGGCCGTGCATCAGTGTGCTCGTAATCGTCCCTGTAATTGGGCCGCCGCGCCCTGGGGAGCCTGACGCCACCTTCCCCGGGGACGCGGGCTGGCGGGAGATGCCCTCCGGCCTCCAGCCTCGGCCCGGCCCGTGCCCCCCCCACGACTCCCACTGAAGAGCAGGACGGCCCGGTCAGCTGCCCCCCGTGGGCCTGGACTGGCAGCGGCCAGACCTCAGCAGCCCCACCCCCGCGCCTGCCCGGAGCAGGGAGGGAGCCCACCCCGGGGTGCCCAGCCAACCGGCGTGCCCAGCCAACCGGGGTGCCCAGCCAACCGGGGTGCCCAGCCGGCCCTCCAAATCACAGCCTCCGCCCACCCTCCTCTCTCCCTACCTGCCCCCCACTTGTGTACGTACCGCACACTCACTCCGTTACACACTCCCTTACACTCACACGTGCACACTCACACGCTCCCTTACACTCACACATGCACACTCACACATGTGCTCACATGTTCCCTCACACACACGTGCACTCACATGTGCTCAAACGCTCCCTCACCTTCACACGTGCACACTCACATTTGCTCACACGCTCCCTCACACACGTGCGCACACACACGCTCCCTCACACTCACATGTGCACACTCACACGTGTGCTCACACACTCCCTCACACACGTGCACACTCACACGCTCCCTCACACTCCCATGTGCACACGTGTGTCACATGCTCCCTCACACTCACACGTGCATACTCACGTTTGGTTACATGCTCCCTCACACTCACATGTGTACATTCATGTGCTCACACGCTCCCTCACACACGTGCACACGCACACGCTCCCTCACACTCACACGTGCACACATGTGTCACACGCTCCCTCACACTCACACGTGCACACTCATGTTTGGTTACATGCTCCCTCACACTCACACGTGTACACTCACATGTGCTCACACGCTCCCTCACACACGTGCACACGCACATGCTCCCTCACACTCACACGTGCACACTCACACGTGTGCTCACACGCTCCCTTACACTCACACGTGCACACTCACGTGCTCTCGGGCACACTCACACTTCCTGCTCTCCCACACACGCACACTCACGCACACGCGAGACCGTGGGACGCCCTCCGGGGGTGGCACAGCCCTCCCCACCCTCCGCACATGGCCCCGCCTCTCGGTTGCCTGGGAGCGCGTCCCCCCGCTTGGCGTGCCGGGCGTGGAGGAGACACTGCAACCGCCGAGAAGTGGCACCAGGTGGCCCCAGCGAGGAGGACGGCATTTCTCCTGCCTTTGGGATTTCGGGATCCTAAACCGGTGTGGCCTTGTCTCTGCGCGGAACCTTCCGCGGCTCCCCGTGGCCGGCCGCCGTGGGTGCGGAGTTCTCTGCTCTTCCCTCATCTCCCCCCCCCCCTGCCCTGCCCAGGCCCCTCTTAGGGGTCCACGTCCGCCACACGGGGCCAGCCACGCCAGGAGCAGCATCTGCCGCCGCCCACCCGTCTCCGCCAGCCCACCCCGCCCCCGTTCACTGCGGCCTCCCTCCCCGCCTCCCTGCCTCCGTCCCTCCCTGCCTCCCTGCCTCCATCCGTCCGTCCGTCCCTGCCTCCCTGCGCTGTTGTCCGGGCCGGACCGCGCTCGGTGCTCAGTGCTCGTTGTTCACCCGTGGGGTGAGTGCAGACGCCGCAGGACTACGGCCCAGTTACGGTTTCCTACTGATTTCTCGAGTGTGCCTGGCCCGGTGCCCACCCCAGCGGTGGCATGGGCACCCCGGGGACTCAGGGGGGCCACCCGGTGGTTACCAAGCACCCAGGGGATTCCAGCGCAGGGCAGCCTGAGCTGCGCCGGGAGGCAGGTGTTCCGGAAGGGTCCGAGGCCGCCCCTGCCCCGGTGGGTGGGTCCTCATCCACGTGGGAAGGGACAGACAGCAAAACGGGAGCAGCCCTGATCGTCGTCCTCTGAGAGACGAGGACACGGCAGCGCCTGGGTGGTCTCCACCCCCCCCCATACTACGTTAGGGAAGACGAGCGTTTGCCCCGAGTTCACGGCCTGGCCTGTCCCACCGGCACGTGGGAGCCTCGTCACGTGGGTGCAGGGGGGTCGTCTTAGTGCCATTGTTGCAGAGCTGGGTTTCGGGGACTGTGCCTTTCCACGTTCCCACATCCAGCACCGTCGTCGTCTTGTGATCTTTGCTTGATTCAGCTTGTCTGCTGCCCTGCGTTTATTAAGCTCCTGCTGGGTGCTTGTGAGTGTGCTCAGAGCAGGAGGGAGCTAGGACCTGGCCCCTCTGTTTCCCGCTCAGACGTTTACTCCCGTGGCTGCTGTGTGCCGTGGCCCCGAGGCCTGTGAGTGTGGGGAGCTCAGGAAACCCAGGTCTAGCTGAGAGAGATTCTGGCTTGTTCCTTCCCCAACAGGTCCAGGCCCTGTTCCCTGCCAGGTACTCGCCTGGCTCATTTATTACAAAACGCTCACAGCCAGGGCGAGAAGCACGGTCGCACCAGGAACCAGGCTCACAGTG
Organism: Cheirogaleus major; assembly: GCA_963574435.1. Classification (NCBI taxonomy): domain Eukaryota; kingdom Metazoa; phylum Chordata; class Mammalia; order Primates; family Cheirogaleidae; genus Cheirogaleus; species Cheirogaleus major. Next base: position 19,528 of record CAUYPO010105034.1, read on the forward strand.
AGACATGCCACGGGAGAGGGAAGTACAAGACACTCGCAGGAACAGCCTTTCTGGAGGCCGTGATGTTAATCTTGGGTTTTGAAGGGTGCCTAGGAGTTTGTGGGATGGAGAGCAGAGGTTGGGGTGGGTGATACTCTGGAGGAAAGCCTTGAGGTGCCGCTGGGAGGAGTTTGAGCAGACGGAGAATTAGGCGAGGGCCGCTCAGAGCAGCGGAGGGGCTTGGAGATGGGTGACCTCTTGGAGTCACGGTGGCCCGGACGGCGTGCGCAGCCCGGTCGGGGATGGGACGGAAGGTGTGGCGGCGGAAGACCCGACTCCAGCAGCCCCTGGGGGTGAGAAGTCGAAGCTCTGGAGTGCTCTTAGTTTGGTACGTTACTGTTGTGTTTCACATTGATTGTTTCTGCCCGTGATCCCCGGCCTAGAGTCTGCAGGACTCTCTGTGAGCTGGGATTATCCACTCCACACCGTCCTGTACACGAGCCACGAGTGACACGTGGCCTGGGGATCGAGGGATGGAATTTCGCATCAGTTGGTCTAACTTTGTGGCTAGTGGCTACTCGGCCGGACAGCTCAGCTCCAGGGGGAAGGCCAAGCCCGGTCCCCGCCCCCAGCCAGCCCCTGTCCTGCCGGCGGGCTGCTGAGCAGGGCTGGTGTCCCTGTTCTGAGCAGGGGTCTGGCCACCAAGAGTGTCCCAGCCCCTGCAGGGGCCTGCCAGGGGACCCAGTGGCACGTGGCTCCAGCACCACCAGCCCCCGCAGCCCCCACGCCCCCGGCAGAGACAGGAAGTGACGCATCACCTCTCCAAGGAGCAGGGACCGTGCAGCCAGGCGTCCCAGGCCCGTGGCCAGCTCCCCCCACCCCCACAAGCTCCGCTGGTGAAGTTACCGACGGCCTGAGCCCCCTTTGGGAAGGGAAGGCCCCTCTCACCTGGTGTGGCGGCTCAGACCCCACTGAACTGGGGTGAATCATCTCCCCCCCCAAAATTCACGTCCACCCGAAACCTCAGAACGTGACCTCACTTGGAAACAAGGTCTCTGCAGATGTGAGTGGCTAGGATGAGATTGCAGTGGGTTGAGGCGGGCCCTAAATCCAGCAGGACAGGCGTCCTTGAACAAAGAGGGGAGACACAGGCCACGAGAGCACCATCGCTCTGCAAGAGATCGGAGTGACGCGCCCACAAGCCAAGGGCTGCTGGCCTCCGGCGGCGCTGGCGGAGGCGGGAAGGGGCCTCCCCTTAGAGCCTTCCGAGGGAGCTCAGCCCTCCAGGACCGTGGGAGAAGAAACATCTGTGGCCTGGGCCACGGGGTTACGGTGGCCCCGGGAAGCACAGGTGGGGGCGGCAACACAGACCCGCCTTTGGCCTGCTGGTGGCTGCCGGTGCTCCTTGTTCTCTGGGTGTCCGGCTGTGTCCCCAGCTCAGTGACACTGAGGTCCAGGAACACCTTGCATTTCTCGTGCCCACTATAGGGGACACCGTGCTATAAATCGACAGCCGCCATCAGGCACTCGCGCGGGCGCCCGGCTGTTGTGGAAGGGCGTGGGTGGCCCGGGCGCCGGGAAACCCAGCGTCTCGCTGAGCAGGGACCCGACTGTCCTCGACTCTCTGCTGGAGGATGCGCCCCCCTCGGCCTCGGTTTCCTCGTCTGTGCAAGGCGCGGTGGGGCAGAGCAGGTGACGTCTGCAGACGCGGCTGTTCCTGCCCCCGCCCTTCGGAGGCCTGGACTGCGCACTTGACCTCCCAGGCTCGGGCGTCGCGGCGGGAGGCAGGCAGGGCTGAAGGATGGCCCGGGAGGCTGTCGCCATGGCGACCGGCCGGCCGCTGCTGCCCTCTCGGGGTGCCCGGCCACCGCAGAGGGGCACCCCGATCGGGGCACCACCCACTCGAAGGTGCCGCGCCGCCCACCCGCCCGCACCACCAGGGCAGGAGATGCCGCCGCCGCCGCCGCCGCCGCCGGGCTCTGGCTCGGGGTGCCGCGCCCATCGGGAGCAGAGGAAGGCTCTGCGCAGTCATGGCGCGGGGCCTGCCGGGCAATTGATTTAAATCATTTTATAGAGAACCTATGTAAAATAAAAAGCCTTTAATCACATTTGTATCCATTTCCAGGCTCAGTAAATCAATTTGAATTGAGCTGGGTGCCACGGTTACAGCTGATTAGCGTGTGTATATATGGCCGCATTCATGCCGGCCCGGTCTGCCGCGGGGGGGTTGGGGGTCGTGGGGCCTCCTGCCGTGGGGCTGGACTCTGCACCCCACTTCTCCCCCCGCCCCGGCCGCCAGGGCACCCGAAGCTCTTCTCCAGGCAGGTCCTACAGGTGCTAGGTGAGGGGCGCAGGTGGGCCGCACGCACGTCCTCATCCGCGGCGGCCCCGAGAAGCCGGGAAGAGCTCGGTGGGCCGTTTCTGCTGCGGCCCACTCTGCCCGTCCCCGCTGCGGCGTTGAGTGTGCTGCCCGGGGCTGTCGTGTTCACGCACAGCGAGCCTCCTCACGGTGCAACCTCGGGGCCGAGAGAAGGGACCCAGGATCGGTTGTTCCTTTACCTGATGTCAGTCGAGCACCCGCCGGCACCTGGGGTGCACTGGAGCCGCACGGAACAGCCCTCGGCCGCAGGGAGACCTCGTGCAGACACAGGGCAGGCGCGTGCTGGAGATGCAGGGTGTCCTGGGGGCTGGGTAGGAGGGGCAGGCGGCAATTTTAGGAGAGAGGGGTCGGGAAGGGCGTCATGAGGAGGGGGCGTGCATGTGACGGTTCGAGGCCAGGGTGCTCAGGCCGGGTCGTGGGCCCGCTGAGGAGCCAGACCTGGCGGCAGAGGAAGTGAGAAACACTCCAGGTGCGTGTCCTCGTAGGAAGGGGTGGTGCAGCGCCCCAGGCCACGTGGGGACCCTTGAAGCCACATGTGTCAATGTTACAATTCAGGGAGGCCGGGGACAGAGGATGGGGAAGGGGTCACCCGGGCCTGGCTGGATGCAGCTGGGACAATGTCCCCATCTGGGGGGGCACAGTCCCCAGAGAGGTCTGCAGCCTGGTGGTGGCTGTGGCCTGTGTTGACTCCACGTGGCGTGGCTCACGTGGACAGAAGGTGCATCCTGTCAGTCTGTCCTCGTCCCACCACGGGTCTCGGGGCTGCTCTGAGCACCCTGGGGGGAGGGGCGGGAGCATCTTTCTGTTCACCCGGGCACCACCCCTGTGTGGGCAGCCAGCCCCGAGAGCTGGCCACGCCCCGTGGCCACGCCTGCCCTGCTCCCACTCCTGGAGGCAGCCGGTGCCAGACAGGCTTGGCCGGAGCCTCCGGTCGACTTTGCTTTTCCTGCTTGTCAGAACCGGCTTTCTGGCTGGGGACGCGGCCTTTGGTGGCGAGTGCGTTTGATCTATAAATAAGCGGGAGTCTGACTCTTTGATGAGTTCGCCGCCGGCCGGGAGCCGCCCACATGGCCGGTGCCAAGGGCGCTGGGGGTCCCGTCTCCAGCACTCTGGGGGCTCAGGTTCGGTTCCCCCACCTGGCACCGTCCCCATCCGGGTTCCCCCCCTCGAACCGAACCCCCTTCCTTGTCGCACGTGACTTGCTTTGGAATTCTTCCCCGGGAGCGCCAGTGACAGCCACGGCGGAAAATTCTTCCCTTGCTCTTATGAGACGCCGGTCCCTGCTCCGAGGGCGTCACCCGTGCGGCCTCGTTCCGTATCGGTGACAATCCGACAGGCAGGTGATCTCACGTCCCCGTCGTACCTGTGGGGGGCTCGGGCCCAGAGAGGCCTGGCAACCGGCCCTGAGATTCCCAGCTCAGAAGCGGGAGAGCTCGGACTGAAACCCAGGTAGTTTCCAGGGGCAGGGCCCTCGCCTGCCGCGCCTCGCTGCCTGCCGGAGTGACGCGTGTCCCCGAGGTATGATGACATGTGACCTCACGGGCCTTTCTCTTCCTCCTGAGGTCGCTGGCGTGGCGCCGGGCCCAGATCGCCGTGTTCATCCTGCAGGTATTTGCTGAGCGTCTGCTGTGTGCCTGGGGTAGACGCCCGTGCCCTGGAGGAGCTTATATTCTGTGTGTGTCGGGGGTGACGATAACCCCCCCCCCAGAACACGTGATGGGCGCCAAGAGCATCAGCACCTGGGGAGGGGCGGGGCTGGGGGGGAACACTAGAGCAGAAGCCTAAGTGGGGAGTTGAGGGGTGATGCAAAGGCCCTGGGGCAGGCCCTCACTTGGCACACTCCTGGATTCCTTGCGTGAGGTTCAAGACCCGACGTTAGTTCTCGAGGCTGCCGCAGCAACTTGCCCCACACCGGGCTCTCAGAACAACAGAAGCATGTTGCCTAACGAGCTGTGGGGGCTGGAAGTCTGAGGTCGGGGTGTTGGCAGGGCCGTGAGCCCCCGAGGGCCCCAGGGAGGATGCTTCCTGGGGAGGCCTGGTGTCCTTTGGCTGTGGCCACACCACCCCAACCCCTGCCTCGGCCCTCCCACGCCTTCTGACGAGGACAGCGGTCATGGTGGATTTAGGGCCCTCCCTGCTCCGGTCTGGCCTCATCCTTAACTAACTGTGTCTGCAGAGAACCCGCGTCCGAGCAGGGCCACAGTCTGAGATTCCGGCTCGGGTTGCTGGAAGGGGCTTTAGGGTTCATCAAGCACGAGCCCCCATCTGATGGTGAGGAAACCCAGCCCCGGAGGGGAGGTGCCTTGGCGGCGGCCCCCACACAACAAGGAAGGGGCCGGCTCAGGCCCGGCCTCCATCCGCCTCCCTGCCTGGCGCCAGCTCTGCGCCCACCCTGCTGCCTGGAGCCGGGCGAGCAGTCGGAGCCCTGCCTGGGCCTGGCCCAGCTGGGACTTTCTAGGTCAGGCTGGTGGCCTTCCTGCGGGCTGCGAGCACACTGGACGCTTTCCAGTCCTCAATTATTTAAAACAGCGCCGTGCTAGCGGCCCTTTCGGGAGGGAAGAGGCCCAGGCTGGCAGAGGCCTGTTCCCTGGAAGCCAAGGCCGGGTCCCTGAAGCCGCTGAGGCCGGGTCCGGCTGGCCGGGGAGACACCCGTGCCAGGCTGCTCACCCCCCCGGGCTCCGCACCCTTCTCCGCGGCCGCGGGTAAAAGGCCAGCGCCGTCCTGCTGCAGCTGGAAGGACCGTTTTCTCTTGGAAACTGCAAACCGGCTCGAGGGGGGCCGGGACCTAATCAAGGCCTTAGGAGGCTGGGGGAGGGGAGGCCGAGTTTGTGACCCACTGGGGCAGCTTGTCCTGCCGGGGGGTGGGGGGGGACACCGGAGCCCTGGGGTGATTCTCCAAGCGTTCCGGGGTTGCAGACTCCTCATTTGTCAAAAGCCACGGAGGGCTTCTGCCCAGAGCGTCGCAGGGGAACGACTGTCCTGCCGGCCGGGGACGGAGCCCTGGTGGGGGCGGGGACCAGGTGTTCGTGCAGGGCAGAGGTCTCCTGCTGCATTTCCCTGGGGACCGGGCCGGCGGTGACAGTGACTCGACCCCGCGCCCCGGAGGTGAAAGGTCCCCACTTTGCAGCCGACAGTAATTCCCAGAACCATCCATCTCCCGCTGACCCTGCCTCCGAGGCCGGCGTCGGCGATGAGCGATGGCCGCCTCCCACCGCCCGGCCGGGGTCGTCACAACAGGTTTACGCCGCGTGAATGATGGTGTCTGCACCGCTGGCGCTGAGCGCCCCCGGCACCCGACCGTGCCCGGATGAGGCTTCACAGAGAGCAGAGCAGTAAATACTGCATGGAAGCTTCCAGAAAGGGAACCGTTACCGCGCCCGGAGAGACCAGAGAAGGGTTGGGGAGGCGGGGAGCCCGGAAGGCCTGCGCTGGGGTGTGCCCGTGGGTCCGGGGCCAGGAGGCCGAGGGCGGGAGTGGGGCCGGGAGGACTTGACTTGTTTGCAGGAGAGCCGGGTCCACGCGGTCACGGCAGACGGCAGCGCCAGAGTGCGCGCGAGATTCGGAACCTGTGACTCGAGGCCAGGTTCCCTGGGGGGTGTGAGCCGCTGGCTGCAGGGGAGGAAGGGGAGGAGCGAGGAGAGGCTGTCGCTGAGGCTCAGAGACTCAGGACAGGCACGTCCAGAAAGTGCCACTTGCTGTCACCAGCCAGAGGGGGCTCGTGTTGGTGCTTGTGGCAGGAATGTTTCCAAGGCACCCCTTTCTCTCGGGGCCCATCAAAGCTGTCACCAGGCGGGCAGGCCGCCGTGCCTCTGGGTCAGAGCCCCTCTCCTCTGCTCCTGCGTCGCGGCAGGGACTCCTGAATCCCCACGTGTGTGACCCGGAGTGAGGGGTCAGCCCTGTGCCTCAGTCCTCGTCTGTGAAGTGGGACCGCAGAGCTACCCAGCAGGGCCGTGGGGTGGTTGGACACACAAAGTCACGCGTGTGAGTTGCTCAGCCCGGTCCCGGCACGGGGCTGTCGTTCTCTAGAAGCATCTTGCCCATTCATCACCGTTCCTCGTGGGAACAGGCCGCACGCTCCCGGGCACCAGCGCGGTGGGGCGGTGAACTCGAACCTGCATCTTGTCCCCAAAGACCCCGTCTCCCAGTAAGGTCCGTTCACGGCCCCGGGGCTGGGATGTGCACGTGTCTTTTGGGGGACAAACCCTCGACCAGCACTTTGCTGAGGCTGGACTGGGGAGCAGGGCAGAGCGCCCTGTGGTCCTCCCGCCCGGCCGGAGCCGGCCCTGACGCGGCAGTACCGTCTGTGGTCACAGCCTCCCTCGAGGGGCACCCCTGTGATCACCGCCACACGGGTCGGGACTGAGCCTGGGGGGCTGACATCACTGTGACCAGCTCGTGTGGCAGCCAGGCGGCGGGGGAGCCCCTGGCCACTGTGCCTGGGGGCTGTGCAGGAGCACCCCCTGCTGCAGTGGGGCGGGGACGTGCGGGCAGGTTGCGTCAGCTCG
>CAUYPO010105036.1:0-48473 GCA_963574435.1 Cheirogaleus major
TATTTTTAGTAGAGATGGGGTCTCGCCCTTGCTCAGGCTGGTTTCGAACTCCTGACCTTGAACAATCCTCCCCCCTCAGCCTCCCAGAGTGCTAGGATTACAGGCGTGAGCCACCGCGCCCGATCCAAAGGTAGATTTTTAGAAGCTTAACTACTCTATTTGTATTCCACGAGTTCAGCTTTGAATTTCTTTAATCTAGCATTTTACATCATCTATCTCCTTAAATTATTTGATTTGAGAAAAGTAGCACACACATGCAGCAAAAGCACAACTAAAGATATGGAAAGATCATCAAAAAATAAAGACAAATTGGACTTAAAATAGTCCACATCAATAATTCTTAAAACTTAGTATCAAAATTAAGTTTCATTATTTTATATGAGCAAAATTATTTAAAACAGGCTGAAAATTCAAGTGTGAACATTTATATTAGAGTTATGAAAGGAATGACATAAACTTGACTGTAAATAGTTATAGACAATAGCTGGAACTTCAAAATTTTATTTGTCTAATTACTATATCATTGGTACTAAAAGCATAAATATAATTGGAATGAACACAATTGAAAATTTTAATTTTAAAGTCAAAAAGGAACCAGAATGCCTATTTAAATGCCTCTAATTTGTGACTCACAGTTAAGCATTCCTTTAGAGTAGAGGAGGGACAAAAAAAGAAAAGAAAAGGAAACTTAAGCAATTTTATGTAGCTTGTTTTTAAGTTAAATCTTTCTTATTTTGTTTTTAAAAACCCACATAAAAGAATAAACCAGACTTTGTAATTAATTTTCTTAATCTATTTTCAGGTGTAGACGCTCACTTAGTACTAAATTATACTTTAATATTTGAAACCTAATCAACAATTGTAGATTTTGATTGACACTTGTTTACAATAGGAATACCAAGAAAAGATTGACATGGAATTAATTTCAGAATTTATTTTTGTTTTTTTTTAAAACCCTTCAATCTCCTAATATATATGTACACTCCAATAGGTTAAATCTATTATTACAATTTTTACTGTTTCAAATTTGTGGTGTGTGGCTAAAATGCATTGCATTGCTGACACACATACAACAGATTTTTCCCCTTATGTCTATTACTGCTTGAATAATAAAATAGACTAAGAGTTCAGTATCAGTCTGTATATGGCACTTAACATGAACAAACATAACAATTAGTATTGTATTCCTATTTTAAGAAACCTCACATACAAAAATTTGAAGTTGGAATAGCAACAAATTAAGAAATACGGGGAAGACTATTTTGTTTAATGAACACATATCTTCAAAATAATTTCCAATAGGATTCCTTTTAATAGTGAATTTTCCCAGTGCATTAAAAATATTATTTTTGATTCTGATAAATATTTTACAGTACATTTATTTCACACTGAATGAAACACTGGTATTTGGCTTTGTCCTCAAGAACCCAAGGAAAGTTGCCGAAGCAGGCAGCAGTTATGGGTAATCAAGTGTGACTGTAAGTCCCCAGATGATTATTGTGCACTTTTTTCTGGTGTGTCCCAAATATAAATTGGAAACAGTTGGACTCAAACTTACAGTAACAATTTCAACAGAATCAGATTTCTCCTTAAACTTTGAGAAGCTGGAACTGTTTTTGCTTTAAAATCCAAACTAGGAAGGTCATGCTCCAAGCTGCCTTCAATTGCTAAGGAAGCAAAAATCACCTTCAGACTGTTTCCATAAAAAATGTTAATTAGTGTAAATGTGCCTCTCAAAATGAACTGGTAATAGTAATACTAGTCAAACTTTAAAATACTTGTAAAAGGAGCAGAGTATGGTTTCATTGGACATAAACTGAAAGGCCTGTCTGCAGTTCCCAAGCAAGTGGCATTGTTTAGACTTGATAAATTAACTATAGGCAACAAGCAAATAAGATCAAAATTGTGTTTCAAACAAATCCAAGGAAAAACTTAGCAAGTGTCTTAAAATCATGGCATTGCTAGGAACCAAAATTATTTACATTAAACAAAATTACGGTATAACCACAGTACTGAACCAATCTATTTTTAAAGACCTCAAGACTGGCAAGTATTTCCATTTTTTTCTTTTCTATAATGGTTGTGAAAAATATGAAAACAAATGTTTTCAATTAAATAGACTCTTTGAATCAACATCAATTTATTTTCAAATGTATATTGGTATCTATGTCCTTACAATAACATGGCAAGTAGTTTTCACAGTGAACAAAATGAACAGCTATTTGAAACTATAATATTAGGCTATAATTTTTCATAAACTTATGCTTATTTAATACCAAAATTCAAATCTAAAATAAAATTTCCAACAATGGAGCAAAAACATCATTTTGGAAGTTTTTGGAAACTACTATTTTTTGATTAACTTAAGACTTATAGAGTATCCTGACTCTAAGAAAAACATTAATTTCAAATACTCCAGAGCTTGCTTGCTTACTCAAAGATTCTGAACTGAATTCATGGTATGTATAATAGAAATTGGGAAATTCAACACATTGGAATCTAGCTGGCCTATAGAATAGTACCAGAAAAATGGAATACTAGAACTAGAGTAACCTGAGAGAATTATAAAGATTAAGAAACCAAGACCCAGGGAGGTTAAGTGATTTGCCCCAAAACAGTTTGGTCTCCAGACATCTTCAAATGATAGTAAATTCATTCCAGTCGACTAACTCTTTGTACCTGCTCAAGTCTCAAGTGCGAAGAAGAAATACTACAGAGAAGTGAAGAGATCTTTGACTAAATAAAAGAAACTACAAATCACCTGAATGAAGGTAGAGAACAACGGTCTTCCAATCGGTATTTTGTAAAAACTTTATAAGGGACAAAGGGCAAAGACAGTTTTAAAGGAATCAATGTCCAGTTCCTTACTTCCACATGTTCTCCTATCTAAACATGATTGACCTGAGAGTGAACTTTGGTCAAGACTCGACACTGGCTTCTCTTATCCACCTCCCCTTCACAAAAGCTATTTTTTACATCAGAAATACAATTCTTGGTCCCCAGTTCAGACATAATGAATTTAAAAATTAAGTCTCCACATGATTCTGATGCATGCTAAAGCTTGAGAACCACTGGGCTAGGTTATGTTGCAGTAAAATCTCAACAGCTTTTAACAAGTTTATTTCTTGCTCACGCTACATGTCAAACAAGGGTTGGCTGTGGCTCAGCTACATGTAATCTTTATTTTGTACCATAGGGTAATGGAGAAACATCTATTTGGAACTGCTGATTATCAGAGCAGAGGAAAAAAAAAAAACTACAAGAAACTGTGTTCTGACTCAAAGCTTTTGTTCATGAATAAACAAAAATCACTTCTACCCATATTTGTTTAGCCAAAGAAAGTCCTGTGGCCAGAAATACTGTCAACTGGGAGCAGCAGCTAAGGTTTTTGAATAATAACATAGTCTAACATACAGGCCAAGCACATAATTGTTAAAGATCAATTGTATTTGTTTATAATATGTAAGGAAATTCAAAGCACAATTCCCTTTTTCCTCCTAAAATACTATCATCAATTAGTCTTTTTCACAATAACTTTAATCTTTCACTTTATAATAATATTAAAAATCTTTGATACTGGTTTCAGAAATAGGCTTGGCTATAAAACATTAAATACGAAATATCCGATTTCCTTAAGTACAAAGTTTGACAGTTGATATCTCTGACATTTCACTATGACACTTATTGTTTTATTTTTATTGTGAAGGTACATCCTCAGTCCTTCAAATATACATTTTTGGCTTGTGACTATCTCTCACATTTTTTTAAGAGCAATTTTTGTGAAAAGAGTAAGTCAAAAATCCATGTTATTTTTGAATATGAGTTCCGCTGTGGAACCAATGCAGCGCAGACTGCCCGAAATATCAACGAAGTGTTTGGGAAGGATGTACCTAATGAATGCATAGTACAAAGATGGTTTGAGAAGTTCCATTCTGGTGATTTTAATCTTGAAAATGAGCCACGTGGGTGACCTGAGACCAAGGTGGATAACGGTGAACTGAAAGCTGTAGTGGAAGCGAATCCATCTCAACCTACACGTAAATTAGCAGCAAGGTTTGACGTTACTATTCCAACAATATTGGACCATTTGAAACAAATCAGCAAGGTAAAGAAGCTGGATAGATGGGTTGCGCATGAATTAAACAAATGTCACGAAGCTTGCCATTTTGCTGTCACAACATAAAGGTGAACCATTTCTATACCATATTGTTACATGTCAGGAAAAACTGATTCTTTTTGACAATCGAGAGTGTTCTACACAATGGTTGGATAAAGATGAAGTGCTGAAACATAGTCTAAAACTGAATATTCATTAAAAATAGCTAATGTTTTCTGTTTGGTGGTCCAGCACCGGTATTATCCACTACAGCTTCATGAAACCTGGTCAATCGATTACAGCAGATGCCTACTGCAAGCAATTGGATGAAATGCTGAGGATGCTTGCTATTAAGCAGCCGAAATTGGTCAATAAAGACAGGCCAATCCTCTACAAGACAATGCTCAACCACATGTCACACAAACAATGATATTCAAACTACAGAAGCTGGACTTGGAAACTCTGTCATTTACTATATTCACCAGACTTTGCACCAACTGACCACCACTTCTCCCAGGCTTTGGACCACTTCTTGCAAGGAGAAATATTCAATTCTCAACAAGCTGTGGAAAACGCTTTTTGTGATTTCATAGCCACTCGCTCTTCAGACTTCTTCGCTGCTGACATAAACAAGCTACCATTAAGATGGCAAAACTATGTCAATACTTTAGGCATATACTTTGATTAATTATACTGCTTCTTGTATGAGATATAATAAGCTACATTTTTAATTCAAAATAAGACATTTCATATTTAATGACCTAAATAGTATTTTACAATATATGCAAACACATAAATGCATGTGTCTATGTGTATTCCGAGCTTCCTTTTTTCTAATTACTAAAGCATTCAAGAATTACACATAGTTCAACAATTATGTATCCCAAGTGTCTAGAACAATGATCAGCATATAATTCACTCAATTAATACATAGTAAAAGAAAGAAATTTTTATCTGTGTAGTAACTGAAAAAAACCTGCATTTTATAGTAGTGATATTTCTAATTGGGTAGCAAGTTTCTTTAGTTTGTTTTCTTGACAGAAATTCTATGGTTTTGTTTCATTTTGATTTTCAGGTTCTAAAGAAATGTGTTTATTTTTAAATCAGCTACCCAATACTCATTAATAATTCCCAGTGATCATCTTTAATATGAAATTCCATTATTTTCTTTATACTGATAATTTGATATGAATTTACACTTAAATACAAATATATATATCCTAAATAGGGAACTCCAATCTTTTCTTAATTAGGAGCTAAGTTTAATACCCCAAAAGAAATATCACAGTGATTGTGATATAAAACTATCAAGTCCAAAAGACAGGAATAGGAAAGCTGCTGGCAGGCATGTTCATCACTTTACTAGGAATTGTAATCCAGCAAAAGATATGAGACCATAAAGTTTGTAGGTTGGGGCATTGTTCACCTTCATGTATCATTTATTCACTCATTCACACAGTAAATATTTCACAAATATTTACTAAGAGTTGCCTACATACCAGGCAGGTTGCCAAGTGTTGGGGATAGCCACTGTCCCTGTCTTTGAGAGGATATATATGCAAGTAAATAATGATACTAAATTACAGAAAGTATTGTAACATAAAGTACACAGTGCTATAGTATAGGAGCACAAAGCAGGGGTGCCTAACCCGGGCTTTGGTGTCATAAAAGCTGTCCAGAAAAGGAGATATTTAAGGTGCTATATAAAGGAAGAAGTGGAAGAAGAAAGCAGAGAGGGACAATATACATGACTTAGAAAAAAGAGAACATTGGGTGTTCTGAGAACTGAAGAGGTTTAACGTGACTGCAGCATAGGGGTATGGAACCCAAATGGAAAAGACTGGCACAGATCACATCATGCCAAAAATGAATTTGAACTTTACCTCTAAGTCAAAAGGCCCCACTCCCCAGAGGAAAAAAAATGACCAGATCTGTGTTTAACAAAGATATTCCATGTGTAACTTTCATGACCTACTACTGAATCCTACCCCATTATTTATTTTTGAAATTGTAATCTCAGTAATATTTGTTTAAACTTTTTAAATGACAATCTGCAAACTGAATTCTGTTGAAAGCAACAGATATTAAAATCATCTAAAAACTTACAATGTTCTTTATTTTGCTTTAAGATAAAACATTAACTTTAAGACAGATTTTAATAACTTTTTGATAGATTAACAAGTTAGTTAAAACATAACAATCAAAACTACAGCTAAATAAATATGTGAAGATAAAAATATCAAACTTAATGAGACCATAAAATTCAAACAATTAATTTCAGTTGTTGTAACAAACAAGTCAAAAAATCTCAGTACCTTAAACATAATAAAGGTCTATTTCTTGTTTATCACTATACAATCAGGCATTCATCTAGGTTGTCCCTGACACACAAAGTAACCACATTTTAGTCAATTATAATATAGTCCTAGATATTGCTCTGTACATATGTGATTAATAAAGTTGCATCATTTATTTATTATGAGGACAAGGAAGGATGATGAAAACCAAGACTACCAATAAGTCATACCAAGTGGAGTAGTTATACACTTTTGTATAATTTACACTATGTCCAGAAAACTATGAAGCAAGTGTTATTCATTTACACAATCATTTATTTGTTCAATAAGCAATTATTAAGCACAGAGGCAGCAGAGTTAAAAGGGAGAACTGTAGATTCAGGCAAGCCAAGTTATTTAAATTCTGTACTTGTTTCTCTATCTGCAAAATGCAAATAGTAGAACTTATATCATATGATTACTGTACTAAGTGCTCAATAAATGTTACTTATTATTACTACTGCTACTACTATTACTAAACAAACTAGCTACAAAGATGAGGGTGTAGCAGGTGCTGTCTTAAGCATTAGGACTATACGAAAAATTTAACAGTCCATATCCATATCAAGCTACCACACGCTTAAACCTTGAGGTGAAACAGTGAGCCACAACAGCAAAAGGAAGAGCCACAACAGCAAAAGGAAGTACAGACAGTATCTGTCCTAAAATTAACACCATTATCTAAAAGATTCTTCATTACAGGCCTCTCTCCAAAGACAGAAAAAATATAATCATATTAGTACACAATTATTTACAAGTTGAGGATAATACTACATGTAATATAAATTGTCAAATAAAAAATTGACCTGAACTGGAAAGGAGGCCATGGATAAGTGAATACGTAAGCAAACTGTGGCATATCCATATAATGGAATGCTGCTTAGCAACAAAAAAGAATAAATTACTAATACACTCAACAAAATGGATGAATCTCAAGGAAAAAAAAATGCTGAGAAACCAGACACAAAAACACATGCTGTTAGACTCTACTTACATGAAATTCTAGAAAAATAAAATAAAATCTATAGTAACAGAAAGCAGATCAGTATTTTCCTGGTATCAAGGATGGCAAGAGGGGTAGAAACTGACTATAAAGAACACAAAAGAATTTTTAGGAATGATGGAAATATTCTGAATCTTGATTATGAAGGTGGTTACACTAAGGTAAACATTTGTCAAAATTCAAAGAATTCAGAGTATACTCAAAATGTATACATTTTGTTGTATACAAATTATAACTCAAAGTTAACTTTTAAAGAATGAAAATTTACCTGAATTAATAACATAATTATATGTTTTAAATATCATAAGAGATTATAAATGTCTACATTATAAAAGATATTTATGTGTTATGAAATAAAGAAACTGCTTAAAACTAAAGAATCAAAGATAGTTTTAGAGAAAAGGTATCGCTTGGGCAGACTTTTAATTTTTGAGTACGGAAATAACAGAGTAAGAGTTCCAGGGGCTAACAAAGGATACAAGGTAAAAATTTGAGTGGCAGCACCATAGCTCAGGTTGAGTAAAGAGAATTCTAGCCTGTCCTGAAGGCAATAGGTAAACCACAGAGGGTTTCTGAACTGAATGACATGATCATAGTCATATGTTACAGGGACAAAATAGATAAAATATTTTAAATCTTCTATCTATTTATTAAAGAATGATTAACTCCAGGGTATCACTGAGAAGCCAGGATAGGTCATAGAGTAAATAATGAAAAGTCTTTCTAATTTATAAAAGCAACATTTTATGTTAAGAATTGTTTGGTAATCTTTGTTCTCACACAGCAAATATGATCCAATATGGGACCTTCCCATTTTTAAAAAAATCTTCTTTTTACATCATTTTAGTTGAATTTCTGGGTAAGAAAGGCTGGATTAACAACATATATTGAAATCTTCAAATATTTTATTAATCCTAAAAATTAATAACCTAAAATTCTACAGTGTTTTAAAATTCTCTACTCCAAAGTTCTATAAATATTAAAATTATAAAAAACAAATTTCACAAACATTCTAAAAATAAAGAAGCTTTGCATTATAGCTTACTAATATAAAATTCTACATGTCCTATTTGAGGGAATTGTTCTCAAATAAATACACAGGTACCTGTAGGCACATATATACCAGACTGTCCATAAAGTATCCCACCATTGTTAATATATAATTTTCATTTTACATGGCTGGATATTTTCTGGACATAGATATTTATGTAAATATAAAAAATACACACATATACCTTTATATATACATGTATATAAACTTTTGATACTAGTGTACCAGAGTAACTGAATTGGTCTAAGATTAAAGGAAGACCTGGATCAGAGTTCCAATGCTCTCAGAACTCAAATTCTGATGCAGTTAGAACTCAAGTTCTGAAAGCTAGCTAGTCTTGCTTAAGCTACTTGATCAAGAGCATCAGTTTCCCCAAATGTAAAATCAGGTAATATTACTTAATATGAAAAAGTGAAAATTAGAGAATTTAATGAAAATTAAAATTAAATTTTTTTTTAAATTTAAGAAAATTAAGGAATATATAGAGTCTGAAATAGAGGAAAATGCTCAATGGTAACATATTGAGATTAAATATTTTTAATAAAAGATTTATAAAAATCTCAAAACTACTCTCTGAACATAGGATTTAAAGCCTTTTGACATTATAATTTTAAGATGGTATGGTTGACAAATCAGCCGCAGGGAAAAAATAAGAGATAAAGATAATCGGAAAAGACCACCAGAAAAGATTTAGCAAGGGGAAGGTGTGGAGGAGAATAGGTTCCTGAAATTCCAGCCCCTTCCATGAGGATTCTCATGAGAAATCTAATATTTGATGACCCTTATCAGCCTTATATCTCCACTTCTGTGGATCTTTTTTGGGGCAAGTTGGGTGGGGCAGGGAAGAGTAGGGGAATGGTTACAGAAATACCCTGGTATTTTGCGAAGCTTTATTTTCCTTTAAGCTTTATTAAAGGTAAAACCCTACAATAGGCAGAAAACTAAAATAAAAAGGTCTTAATTCCTAAAGCTATTTGGAAAACCTAAATTTCCGAATATATACATAAAACGTGAGAATGAGTATATACGCAAACAATCATGCCATCCTTATCTTTAAAAAAAAAAAATCTACCTGACCTGCCTAAATGAGGAACAAAAAAGAATTAAAGGTCATCAAAAACCATAAGGCCCATATGCTTTCAAAGATGTCCATTAGTGTTGCAAATAGGTAGTTCAATAAACAAAAGTAAAACCATCTGGAACTTATTTCTTAGATATCAATCATGTGGCATTGATATTTTAGAAATGCAAGAGAAATAAGAGGCAGAGAGACAGCTACTACTACTTGAGCAATGTTTCATTTACTTTATCAGAGTCAACAACATTAAGGCCTTGGAATGGTCTTAAGGTTATCATGGATTTTAACAGAAATCACTGGTTCATCTGCAAATAGGCCAATAGATCTATATGGCCTAATATACTGAGAAGTCAATTCTCTTCTTTCTAGTGAATGTTCTTCTCCCATTTTAGGCTCTACAATTGACTACGGTTAGACAGACTCTGAGAATCTGATTTTCAATCCTAGCTCTTTCGCTAAAGAATTACAAGACCTTTAAAAGAAACTTATGTTTCTGAGCCCTAGTTCTTCCAAATATGAACTGAAAAGACTGAATTGAATGGTCCTTAAGATTGCTCACAACTTAAGAACTCTGACACAAAATGTCATTAACAAATTTTTTTGATATGCTCACACTTGATATGGTCCCAATCTTATTTGAGTTCTCAAATTAAAATACTATAATTGAATCAATACTAAAATTGTAAATTGGAACGTTCAATTCCAAGGAAGCACTGAAGCTATCTCCTTATATGTTCTAAGTAGAAAAAAAAGTTGCACAATTACTTCTACCCAAAGTAAAACAACTTCTAATATAGTCTATAACATTTCTGTATGTGGAAATTATCTGAGTTCTATAGAATTACGTATAGCAAATAACAAGAGTATACTGTACAGTACTATTGTACTGTACACAGTACTATCTGTACACAGTACTATCTGTATTTGTTATAAGGTGATTTTCTACAACATGCTCTTAGTTTACTAGCTTCAAAAGGTGAAATATATACATGCAATATTTTACAGAAAAATGTCTTAGAATAGTCCATGTACATATAATCTAATATTTAACAGGAAAATATCTTAGAACATTTAATGAGCCTACATCAAGAAATATTTAAAAACATTTGATGGAAGCTAACAAGATTTTATAAATAAATATATACATCTATATGTGAATACATATGTTAATATAAGTATACATATATGTATACATATATTGATATAAGTACACACATACATATTTACACATACACCTTTAGAATATGTTCCTTTTTATAGAAGGGTAAACTGATGTATGAGCACAGTTCTAATTACATCTTGATTCCTTCCTCAAATACCATCCTAGCTAGTTAGTGACCATTCCTTGTAATTCTCTATTTTCTTTTGCATATGTAAATTGAAATGCTGCTGAGTCAAAAGCAATACAATTATTTCAAAATGCAGAAAATAATTTTCTTTTTAGTGCTACATGATTATGGGTTCCTGTGGAGCTTGGCAGCAGAGAAGAGTGCAAGGAAAACTTTAAAATCCAAACTAGCTTGGCTTTTCTTAACTCTGAGACTCTAACTTGGTGAAAAATGTACTTTGTCTTCCAATGTGTTTGCATGTGCAGGCTATATTTTAGGTTTTCAGTATCTTGCCAGACAAATACTTAATACACATAGTTTTTTTAATTTTTGGCAACAATGTATCAAAACTCAACATCCTTAAAGTTTGTCAAGTGCCCTTGCCTAGAACATATGGTCACCTAACAGTCAAGTGCCTGATAGGCAGGCTTTGGCCTCGAGAAGCCTGTAATGGTTGCTAGCACTTACATACAGGAATTTACTTTTGACTTCATGCCATGCCTTGTTCTGCATCTCAGTTTTGTAGGAAAAAGGAAGGGAATTCAAGCTTCAGACGCAAAATTCCAAGAGTATAAAGAGGAGAGTCAAGTAAAAACACAAAAGACAACCATACAGCAAAGTAAAAGAAACATTCTTGTATGTAGTTCTCTGAAAACAAGATTACTCAATACAATAGTAACACTTCACATGCTTTATTTTAATAGAAAAATTATAGGGGCCTGAACATGGAGACAAAGGCTTCTCAAATACTCATTCATTTAAATACAAAATAAAAAAGAAGAGGTTAAAGGTTATTTGCTGTAGAAACACATAAGATGCCTCTTAGAACACTTTAAAGAAAAAAAGAGTTCTTCAGTAACCAGTTCACCTACAAGTCATATTTTGTAAATATCTTGTCTGGCCTTCTTTAATGGACATGGAGTTGAAAATATGGTATTTATTTTTTAAAATTTCATTCACTCCTGCTAATTATTCTACACTTGAGTGAAAAAAGAATTTTTACCACAAGACCTCTTAAGCACAAGATATTTGGCATATTTTGGTCTTTCTAAAAAAGTAAGTCAGAAAGCAGGAATGCACTGTGGAACCTGAGAAAGTCATGTATGAACACAGAGCATTAGGGAGCTAATAAGCAGAAAAGTGTAGACAGGGTGGAAAGCTTTGAGGTAAGTGGGCAGAGATTGTCATAAGTAACATTTGTGAAGATATTTAAAATGTCTGGATTTAGCCCTGAATGTCAAAGCATAATTCAATGATTTATAAATACCATTTTAGCTTTGCCTATTAGGAAAGAGAATAGCTGGCAGAATAGCTAAAGTTGGGCCCAGGGGAATATGGGAAAGAAAATCAGCTACTGAGGAGGGTTTCATTTTTAAGCACCCAGCAGCTTTCAGACCTGAAAGTTCTATTGACATTTCTAGTTTGGGAAGGGGAAGAAAGCTTCCTGAATTACTACCACTCCCTCAACCCACTCTAAAGGCTAGTCTGGAAACCTGTGTTTCCCAAAACAGTGCAAAATATATTTCATAAATCTCATATCTGGTATCCTTATTTAAAAACATTCAAGTTTCATTTACTTTTTGCTAGAACACTTGAGACAAACTCTGTCTCTACATAGTTAGCATAGAACTCAAAAGTCCAAAGTAAACAGTGTTTACCAAACAATAGTCTTCAGGAAAAATGTCAATAACAATAAGGCCCCCCAAAACCTAAGAGCAAGTTAGTTAATATGCCTGTTACTCAATTTCTTTCTCTATAAAATGGGGGGGGGGGCTCCCTTAAAATATTACAGTGAGCATGAAATAAAATGAAGGAATATATAAATCATCTATCAAGAGCAATGCCTGGAACGTGATAGGTATGCAATATATGTTAAGTTCCTTTCTCCCTTTCCCTTGGGTCTTGTTTCCTACAATTTGTAGAATTCTCCTTTTCTTCTCTTGATGTTTGGAACTTTTTTTCCAAATCTATGATCTCAGTTTTTATAAATCTAGGTGCAAGTTCCAAGGGATGATTTCCATTTTTTTGTGAGCAATATTATATGTTTGTTCTATTTTTCTTTATAGCCATAGTCTGTTAGAAGGACTACAGATTGATAGAACCAATCATATCAATGGATGAAGGAAAGAAGAGATCTAAAATAGGAACAAATAGCAAAAAATAAAGAATACTAGGGAAGTATAGTACCCTTAAAGTCAAATATTGTCAAGAAGAAGATTGAAAAGAAATCTCTGAATAAGACCATGAGTTGGTAGTAACAATATCTGTATGGTGTTTTATTTAATACTTATAAAATGAAATTTACAGATATAAAGATGGAGGCTTAGCAAGGTGTCCTGCCCAGGAGTCTTCAGGTAATAAAATGAGAAATCAGAATTAGAATCTAAGGCTTTTGACTCTAAATCCTACATTCTTTTTCTACTATATTATCCTAGTCCTAGTGAAGACAAAGCTACAGAGGTCAAAAGCTTTGGATGGAATAAATCAGGTCACTGAGAAAAATTAACAAATTTGAGGGTTTTAACCATAAAAAGATAAAGGCAGGCAGGATAATAGCTGAACCAGGTAGGAAGGTCCACCGTCAAAAATGAAAAGATCTAAGTATCATGAAAAGCCTACAGGCTAAATTCTTCCACAGCAAAAGTAGTTTGGTTCATGACTTGAGACAAGAAGGGTTTTCCAAGAGCTCTACATTCTAAAATAACATACTGTAAAAATCCTTAATAGAGACTTCAACATTATAACAATTAAAAATAAAATGGTAGTTTCAGAATCAATCAGAGCATCAACCAGAATCATTACAGTACTTGGGCCAGAAAGGTCCATAGAAATTATCTTGTAAATTCTAGAGCAGCACTGTCCAATAGAAATATAATGCAAGCCATATATATAATTTAAAATTTTCTAATAGCCATGTTAAAAAAGGAAAACAACTGAAATTAATTTTAAGGTTATATTTCACTTAATCTATCTAAGATATTATCATGTCAATAAATAATATAAAAATTATTAATAAGATATTTACATTCTTTTTCCATATTAAAATCTGGTATGTGCTTTATACTTATAGCACTCTGAATGTGAACCAGCCACATTTCATATGCACATGTGGCTAGTGGCTACCATACCGGACAATGCTGTTTTAGATAGTCACAAAAGCAACTGCAGCCTATAGATGTCAAGTGACTTTCTAAAGATTAAAATTAATAGGGTGGTAGTAAGATGTGTGATACAACTTTCTTCTCTTCATTGATATTGGAACCGTGAAAATATCATAGAAATTCAGAGTAAGTTAATGTGACCACTCCATAGCTCTAGGGAACTGGTTATTGATCAAACTGAACAGCTCCCAAATCCAGTAAGACTATGCTTACAGACATTTTTTTGGGTGGTGCCACATAATTTTGAAGGGGGCTTTTCTTCTAAGCATTATAGTCAAGAAGGAAGCAATCACAATGACCTTTCTAAAAGTAAAGTGATAGGTAACTTGAAACAGCAAGTTTCATGAGAAACATTTTATAACTGAGAGCTCACATGAGAGAAATATAATTTATTCAGATGTTCCTTCAGGCATATGTGATTTGAATCTGAAAAAAACTAAATGTTTCTTGGAGAAAAAAAAACTGTGGGAGAGTAAACAGAAATCTGTAGCCCAAGAATCATGATGGCTGATACCTAACTAGAAAATGTTGTTTTATTTTTTAATTTATGACATTATGAAAGTTATAAAACTTATTTTAATAATAAACAGAAAAAGTTTGACAAGTCATGTAAGTAAATATTACATGTGAAACTGTTTATATTTTGGTGACTACAATAAAAAAAGCAATAATTCACAGAAACCTAATGTCATAATCAATATTCTTATTTCCCCATGAGAACAGTGTGTTCTGGAATACAAGATAGTTAAGTAAAGTCCTGTTTACTTTCATGGGAAAAAATAAATATGACAAATCCTATGGTAAGTATGAATAGGAGTGTCTGTCTTTTCACATTAATAGAGGTTGCAACTTCTAAATTAGAAAATTAGAAGCACTAAGAAAAGATATTTTGCTAGATATTGTGGGACTTTTCTTACAGACAGCCCACTGAATACTATTCTTTCAGCTAATTGAAATTTTAAATGCACAAATAGCTTTTCAAAAAACATATAATCATTCCTTAAAATTAGGTATTCTTAAAAGCAAAGTTTAGAATCTATAATCCTACCGGTATAACAAATTTAAGTGTAAATTGTGATTTTTTTAACATGAGAATCTAAGTAAAATTATTAAAAACTTAGAAAAACAAAGAACTTAAACTATTTAAGAAAAACTACGATAGGCATCTTAAGCAGAATTGTCTTTTCAATCGAGATGCTATCTGAAACTTAGACTTCTAAGAGAAAAACCTCAAACAGCTGGAATCCAGCTTAAATACACAAAATAAATCACTTCTGACTGAAATCCACTCTCAAAAGCTCTAATCAGGTTTCCACAAGCAACAAAACAAACAAAACAAAGAACATTAACAACACTAGTAAACTGGGTTTACTAATTGTACAGCAAAAGAAAAAAATAGAATAACAAAGAGGAGACAGAATTCTTTGTGAAATCCATGATCTTCCATTCAATATTCTTGACCCTTAAGGTCCAAATTTTGTTCATCATACACTTTTGAAATAAAGATTAAAAAGGCTGTCTCATTCTAGTTTAAATCCTTAAATCATGTATCAGAAACTTTAAATCATCTAAAATGTGATCTTTGATAGACAAAGAATGTATAATGAATAAGACATGTAAATATTCATATTTAGACTATCTTTAGAAACGAGTAGATACTTAATCTCCCTTGAAAGTAAACAAGACTTTACTTAGCTATCCCCTACTCCAGAGAAACAATGACTTTTAGGAAAATAAGAATATTGATCATGACATTTATTTTCATGTATTAGTTTTTATCATGTATAAAATCTTCTACTTTCATGAAAATTTTTTATATTCTGTATTACCAAAAACAATCATGAAATCCAGGCTGTGAATAAAATAAAAAATAAGTTTAACTAACTACTTCGGGCTTACTATTATCTTCCAGTGGACAAAAATACCTTTCTGATGAAACGCTTTTTGCTCCAAAACACTTTTGTTTTTCTTTCTATATAATAAAACCCCCACAATCATGTAAAATCAGATGTAGCATGTTTTCTGTTCTTTAAAAGGAGGTGGGCTAGAATGCTTATCTTCTATGAGAGAGGAAGAATTAGGAAGTGGCTTTCTCGTTATCATTTAGGACTTTCTCAGTTGAAAATCAATCTTTTTCTACATATCTAAATAAATAATATAAATAGATGAGAATTTTTTTATTCACGCCCTCCACATGCAGAAACTAGAAGTCCAACTAAAAAATATTGTCCTTTATAAGCCTTATATTAATAATATAACATATTTTATGTGAATATATAATTCAACTTCACTTATCATTTTATTGCGGGCCTTTACTCTGATTGAAAACTATAGCAAATATGATTTATTCCCTCTCCATTTTTTTTTTTTTTTTGGTATTACCCTTACTATATGCCATATGTATGCCATGAGTGACAGGAAATCCCCTTCCAATGTTCCTTGAGTCTTGTCCCCTCACATGTGTCAGTTATCAAAATTCCCAGTTCAAAATGTATTAATATAAGTCAGTATTAAAGACCAGTCTGAAAAGATGTGAATACTAAGGATGGTGTCTCACAAACTGGTAGAGACTTACCCCAATAGGCATTCTCCTTTTGTACTTTAATAACAAAAACTCAATTTCTAATTAGGCATGCCACTATCTAGAATAAGAGACTATAATTTCCAACTCACGGCCATGTGACTAAGTTCTAAAGAACGAGATGTGAGCAGAAGTGTTGTACAGAGCTTTGCTTACAGAAAGGTGATTTACATACGAGGAGCCTTTTCTTTTTTCTTTTCTGCCATTCACTTTCCTTCTGGCCTGTAAGACAGGTATAATGGCTGGAATTCTAGCAGCCATCTTAGTATACAAAGTAACCTTAAGAATGAAAATGATTCACAAGGGTGGTATAACAGATAGTGGGTTAGGACACAATTACTGTGGAGTTACCTTATCAGCCCTGTACTGCCCACTGCCAGCCTTCTTTTATGTAAAAAATAAATTTCTCTCTTGTGTATGCTACTATTTTGTTTGTTTGTTGTTGTTGTTGTTGTTGTTTTTAATTTTAAGCACTGAACCCAATCCTAAGTACTCCATATGGACTGAGAAAATAAGAAACAGAATGGAGGAAAGGAAAAGTTTTATTTTTTATTGGTCATATTCTTCTTGAGATCACATAAAGTAGTGCAGCAGAATGATTAAGGGCACAGACTCTGGAGCCAGAAAGCTTGGTCCAAATCCTGGCTCCACCACTTTCCAGCTATGTGCCCTTGAGCAAATTAGTGAATCTTCTCTGTACCTCAGCTTGCCCATCTATAAAAATGGGATGGCAATAATGGTACTTACCTCATGGGGTTGTTTTGAGGATTAATTAACATATGTAAAGTATTTAAACAGTACGTGGCATAAATGTTATATATATATGTTAGTTATCATGATTACTATTAATACTTCCAATAATAATTAATAGTCTTTATTATATATTTATATTCCAAATACTAATTGAACTTGAGGAAATTGCTCAAACATATATAAGGTCCAACACTGACAGTGCAGCCAAATATATCTGCTTAATAAGAGGTAATTTACTCTACTAGGAAAATTTAGAAAGCATTACCAAGAAAGAGTAATGAGATCATTCAATAAGACAATTTTTACTTAGTTTTACCACTTAATAGATTAAATAACTGATTATTTATAAATCAAATGATAATGATTTAACATTATATTAATGAGAAAACAATTTTATACTATTTTGGTAATTTATAAATGTGATTATGGGATCATTAACTTAAAAAATACAAAACTTTGAAGCATTTTCTTTAAGCAGCACCAGATATTTAGGAAAACAATTTCAAGAGGTACATGATCAATCTATCACTTACAAACACAACTCTACAGTCCTAAGGCAGCAAATGCTTCCTTTGACTTGCAAATTTGCACTGATTTTACTCATAGCTCTCTCATTGTTTCTCTTACCCATCTAGTACTCTTGACCTCATTCTGTTCATGCTAAGACTATTAAAATCCATCTACAGCAGTCGCAACCTTTTTGGAACCAGGGACCGGTTTCATGGAAGACAATTTTTCCACAGAAGGTGAGTGGCTGGCGGAGCTTAGGTGGTGATGCCAGCGATGGGGAGCTTCAGCTTAGATTGCTCACCCACCTGCCACTCTGCTCACCTCTGGCTGTCCACCACCCTCCCCCAATTCAAAGACAATTTATTGACAGGGGAGGGAGAAAGCGCAAAACTCTTCGGCTCACTCCATGGCCCTGGGGGTTGGGGACCTCAGATCTATAGTATGTTTATTCCATTCCAAACACCGATACAAATGAACACTGAAAAGGATGTGGGCATACTAATGTTTCAGTCAACTTTCTCCTATTGCTATATAAATAAATAGCATTTACTGAATACTTATTACTTATTTTACCTTGCCCAAATTCTCAACCCATCTGGGAAAGTTTTCTTCATCTCTTTGCCCCCACTGAAAACTAGCTGTCCCCTAAAGACATATAAGCCCTGTAGCCATCTCAAATGAAGGCTGTTTATTTACTTATCACCTTCTTCTATGCTCCCTATTTCTACAATAGTTTCATATGGTTATCTTCAATTAGATAGTAAAGACCCAGATCATTTGAGGCTCATGCCATTCACTCATACCACCCTCTTTGCTTCCATATCACTGTTGTATCTGCTAATCTCTCCATCATTCTGTCTTATTCATCAAAGACTTTAGAATTTAACTCAAAGCCTTTCATTCTTCCAGGTGACTTCAACATCCTCATCCAGGCAGTCCTCTGGACCTGTTTCCAATGAGTAACTCCACTTCACTTCAGCCATCTACATCTACAGTTACTACCATAATCTTGTCATCCTAATTACTCTTGAATAATTTATTGAAGCAGTTCGCCTTCTAATAACATTCTTCTTTACTTTCAATTTTCTTGCTGAACTACTCCCACCATGAAGGTTCTTTGGCCTCTTGAGAGACTTCCAATTCAGTAGCTTCATATTTCTTCCCATCTACCAATGCTTTGTTCTTCACTATCCTCCTTTTCCAGCTTATACTCCATGACCCTAGAAAATACTCCATGCTCATTATATTAGGCAGTAGTTAAAGCTATGAGGATGGGGTAAATTGTTTACAATGAAATACAGAAAGACAATAAGAGAGCTTAGAACCAATGCTTGAAAAATTCTAAAATTTGTGGCTGCGTAGAGGAGAATAAAGCTTCAAATGAACTATAAATTTGCAGTAAAAACAAGTCAGCTATATTCTGTTGTAAATTTATATATATAAATGTACATATTATATATATATACCATCTATATGAAAGAAACTGGTTTTGAAAGCAAATATAACTCTAGTGTTTTCCAACAATATTAAATATCAGTTCTTTGACAGATGAAATTTCTCAATGCTATTATTACTGAGGTCCAAAGAAGCCTTTTCCCCTGTGGAAATAAAATAATCTTGACAGAATTTTATTAGCCAAGGGAGGGGGAACATGAAATTATTAGCAGTGGGGAACATGAAATTATTACCCTTTGCAGACACAAAACTTTAGAGTTGGAACAAAGATAGTTCTGGCTCATCAAGTGCATACGTAGATTTAAAATCCTTAACTATAAACAGTAGACTTCAGGGTGGTCTGTGCTATGTCCAATAATATATAAATTGGCTTATCTTCAAGATAAATATTTCCTTTTTCATTACTCTGAGTCATGAAAAACATTTAATCTTTGTTCAAAAACAGAAAGGATTTCAATAAAACCTTTTAGCTCTAAATAAACTACATTCAATAGATACTACTATACAAATTAAATGTATGTAAAGAGATCTTAAATGACTTTCTCAATATCTCAAGGAACACTCTGAGTAAACTGGGAAGATGCCCAAAAAGAAATAAATTGTCTCAATGCATACAATCACTGATATTTTCTGTATAATATTTAATAATTAACTATGACCTAAGGGATGAAATGAAAAACAAAATACCTTGCACTTCTGTTTTTATCTCAGAGATAATTTGACATACTATAAGAGCCACCTAAAAACTATTTTATAGTTGAGTGTGTCTTTCATATTCTTTAAACATGATATCAAAATGGCAGTTGATTAGGTTAAATGCATCTTTAAAAGAATATCTGAATATTTTATAAAAGATGCAAGCTGATTATTTTCCAGAAGTGTTTAGATCCTTATTACAATTTGGTCTAAAATAGTGTTCAAATAAAAGGAAACAAATTTGAAGGTGTTGGGGGGAGAGGAAGAAGAGAAGAGAAAACATTGAGGAGTAATACACTCCTTTTATATGCAATATGGCAAAATGGCTATCTGAAACCATCCAAAGAATTGTTCTCTTTTAGAATGAAGAGTCCAGTATTCTTCATGGATGGTAGGAATTTGGTCTGACTCAGGATTTGCTTCCATACCTGCTTAATGATTTGGCCAGAAAATATTTTAAAGTCATAACAAAGGCATATCATCAGAGCATAAAGATTCCAAAATCATCATGACCAGATGTATAAGACTAAAAATCTTGGCTTCTAGCTAGATTTCTTACTATTGATTTATAAAATGGGCATTAAATATTATTTGCTCTAGCTCTAAATTTCTTCTTTCCAAAAGAGCTGATCTAAGTGTGAAACACTTTTTCTATGGAAAGTTAATGAATGTTATGAGAAAATGTTTTAGCTGTAACTGGCTGTTTTCCATGTAATACATATGGACTCAGATGCTCACTCAATTCTTGTATAATTCAATTCTTAGAACTGAAGTTGCTGAGTACCAACATACTTTTTTATGTAATTAATATGATATTTTTATTTTATTATTTAAATGATAGAAAATTTTAGATTCTTATGTAATATTGTAGTTTTTCTAATAACAGAAATTGTGCCAAATACCATAGCCATATTTAACTGTAAAACTTTCTTCATTTTATTGGAATAAAATGTGTAAAGAAAAGCTATACAATAGTGGTCCCCAACCTCTTTGGAACCAGGGACGGGTTTCATGGAAGACAATTTTGCAGTGGGAAGGGGGGATAGGAGTGTTGTACATAGCAAAGCTCTGCCACTCGGTCCCTAACAGGCCACAGACTGGTACCCGTCTAGGGTTGGGGATCGCAGCTATACATTATTAATACTGAAGAATGTAAGATTTAGCTTGAGTTTGAATCTACACATTATGCTACTGTAACTGAATATATTTTTTTAAGTCTAAATAATTTGAAACCTAATACATTAGAGAAAAAACAATTGCACATTTTTAAACAAAACTATACAATTTTTTTATAAAAGCAAATAAGGTAAAAGAAAGAACATGTGATATCTTTAAATTGTTCCAGTTAAAATATAAAAAATAGAGTATTTTGTTTTCTACCCCATTGTATGGCATTATTTTATTACCAGAAGTCAAGAGCATGCAATACAGGAAATCTTTCATGTACATGAAGTAAACTGTACAACTTTTCAAAGTTATAATTTAAACACTTGTGACTTCTTTAAAAGGAAATATTGCATTTGATTTTTCCATTTTAGAAGAACATATATTCTATTATAAATTTCTTAAAGGATGGCACTTTATAATACTTTGTCACTCATACTCCTTACTCTTTTTATTATACAAAATCCTGTTTAATATACCACTAAAATAATGACTTAATTAGAATTTTATTATAATGGTATTTCAGATAGATCAAAATTCTGCATAAGGTTCTATCGTTCTATATGCCAATCAAGGGGAGGTTTAATTACTTTAGAACTCAAAGTTCTGATTATAAGGATATCTCATATACAGTATGAAATCCAATCCTTACATAGCATTAAACTCATTAGGAATATTATAGGGCTACTCCAACAAAAGCAAGACTATTTCTAAGACAAAACTAAAATTTGTTTTTAAACCTTTTACATTGGTATTTGTCACCAGATGTTTCAACTATCTATTACTAAATCTATAAATTTGTAATTGTGAATGTTTTTTTGTTTTTTTGTGTTTTTTTTTTTTTTGTGTGAGACTAGGTCTTTTTATGTTGCCCAGGTTGGAATGCAGTGGGCAGTGGTTATTCACAGGAACGATCCCAGCACACTGCAGCCTCAAACTCCTGGGCTCAAGCAATCCTCCTGCCTCAGCCTTCTGAGTAGCTAGGACTACTGCACCTGGCTAATTGTGGGATTTTTAATCTCTGCTGCAATTTCAGCTAAATATTGCCTCTAATCTCAGGGGGTACCATACTCAGACAACCCTAAACAAGGAAGTAAAAATTTTTCAAATGTAAGACAATGGAAAAAAATAGGATTTGATAGAAGGACTTTGCTTCATTAACAACTTCTAATTATCAGAGGAGCATGAAGCAAACAGCATTTGGACTATTTAATTTACTAGATGCTTTCTAATCTAACACCTATTTGTATAGATAAGTCACTTTGTATAAGAAATATCTTATACAGTAAATATGCAGAGTTTATATATACAAATATGAACATGACAATTATAATGCTGAATAATTAAATAAGAAATTCAATCTAATCTACTATTTATTGAGAGCCTATACTATAGAAGGGAAATGAGGACCTATTTTGACAAGGTACCTTAGTAGGACTTTGGAATGAAAAAGAATATATGCCCCTTCAGTAACCTTATAGCCTAGTGAGTTTTATGCAATATTGAGGAAAATAAATAAAAGGATTTTATTAAAGGTCCTAAAAGGAATAGTGCTATTTTTTTCTAATATCGTGTAGAAAAAGGAAGGTCTTGATAATGCATCAGCACCACCTTTCTTAACAAATGCAGTTAACAAGGGAAACAACTCCAATGTTTGTTGCATCTTCTAACTTGTAGTCACAAAGGTAAGCATTTAATATGTCATCCAATAGACACTATCTCACATCTTTACATTATCAACAGGCATTTATCATATCCATTTTATGTATATAAAAACAGAACTAAAAGAATTAAAGAACTTACTCAAGATTAAACAGCTAGGAAGTGGTACACATTTTCACATCTGTAGGCAAACTGCTCTAATCAGTTGAGCTTCTTTCCCTCCCAACCCCCTAAAGCACACAAAGTAGATGCTCAGATAGGCAATCATAGTAACAACACAAATGGCAACAACTAGCCACTTCTTCAAGATAAATTACCATTAAGATGAAATTTCATTCATCTTAATCTACAGATACCTTTTACATTTCTCTCAGGACCTGTGGTGTTCAATGCTGTTAAACAGCTACTCCTGTTGTTATCAGGCCTCAAGTGTCTACAGTACATGAAACTCAAAGGCTTTATTGTCTAACAATGTCCCTTCCCCCCATTAAGCATGTTTACTTTATTAAGTATATTTATTAAAAATTTAACTTCCAGATTCCAACATGTCTCTTGACCACCACATTCTCATAAAATTTATTTTTATGTTTTCTGGTTAGGATGCTCAAGATGAACTTGGAGTACTAGAAATATCATAGGCAATTTGTGTATATTAATCAGCAAGACAGGAATAGATGACATGGCAACTGAAGTACAGGCTCTAAAAGCTTCTGCCCAGAGTGGCATACTTCATATTCAATCACATTCCTTTGGCCAAAGACAGTCGCATGTTTACATTTATCTTCAAGAGTCGGTAAAATCAAATCCTGTCATGCGACCAGAAGGGGTTTCTAACAGATATTTTCTCACAACTAAGATAATATTAAAATATTTTCCTTAAGAGAAGTGGCACAATCACACCATTTACTGAGCTTTTACTATGTGTCAGGCACTGAAAGGGACCTTAATTGCACTGTCTCTAATCTTCAACACAATCAGCAAAGGAAAAATTATTGGCATTTCATGAATGAAGAAATAGGCTCCAAGAAATTAAATAAATAGTTTAAGGCTGCACAAATAGTAAGTGGTAAAAATGAAATCTGATTCTAAAGCTGTACTCATCCCACTACAAAACTGCTGCCTCTTATGTTCAAGATGCAGTTTAAAAAAGAGTTTAAAGTTACAGATATTCCCACATCTAATTCAAAATAAAATGTCAGGATGGGTGAACTGAAATTATTGACACAGGTAATAAACAGTGAAAAAGAGGTATCATTTCCCAACATTTCATTTCCAGGAGGATGTTATTAAAAGGGGGAAAAATCAGAAGCTACCTGGAATACAAATGCATTAAATAATACAAATTAATATATCCATGAGAAAAATTATCAAAGAAAAAAACTTTTCTTTTATATGGTATTAGTGAGAAGCACTAAGCCCTATTACCTTTATAAGAGCTCAATTAACTTGTGAATTTTGTTGTCTAGATTTTGACAGTTAAGAACATAGTTTATAATCTCTTTAACAAAGAAATAAAAAGAACAAAAGAACTATACATTCTGAAAATTGCTAAAAGCTCATAGTTTTGGCCTGCTAGGGCAAGCTATCAAAACAAAAGCATTGAGATTAAAAAAGGGTACTTTAAAAAAAAAGAAGAACAAAAAGCAAACTGTGCAAAAGGTATGCATAATACCAAAATAAGTTTAGGATGAATGACAAGAATTGTTTAATAATCTTTTCCAATGAAATGAAAGAAAAAGGGTATTACCCGCAATGGTGATAACCAAAGCCAATCTATCTTCACAAGAGAATCTAGCCTGTTTGGTGTTCAAAAATATAGTACTTGATATAACACCATGTAAAGTCTGTCACAAATAAAACAAAAGCCCAACACGGACATCCCAAATCTATTCAAACAAAAGTTCTATTGCAAATGCTCTACCTTCAATGAAATGTACTAAGCCTGTAAAGTCAGATTAAATCAAGCCTGAACAGAACTTCTGAACTGTCAATACCAATTCTTTTCCTACATTTGCAAAATTACAAAAGGTCATCAAAGAGATAGACATATTTAACACAAGTTTCTCTAATCATGATTCATAAAGTGTCAGTTAAAAAGCCTGAGATAATACAACCTGCAAAATATTTGTTTTTTTGCAATTCAACCCTGACTATAATATTCTCCCAAGAACTTTCGTGCCTAAGGCTGTTTGGTATTTTTTTCTTTCCATATACTGAGACAAAAACATAACTTACAAAATATATTTTATGCATGAAAAAATTTGGATAAACACACCATATTTTATATGCATTTAAAGTAACACTAAGTTGTTTTTAAACACATACACACACCCGAAGAGAGAGACAGGGAGAAACAAAGAGAGAGACAGAGAGAGAGAAAGAAAGAATGTGTATACTGCCTCAAAAGACTTGTGACCAAAAGGAAAAATATTTTAAATAAAAAATAATTAAAGAAATTCTCTGTCATCTATCTGGATTGGAATTCTAGCTCTATACTTCACAGGACTGCCTAATCTTTTAAGCCTCAGTCTCCTCATCTGTAAAATAAAGTTATAAATAATATCTCCTAAAGGTCTTTTGAGGAAGTAAAGGAAATAATGCATATAAAGTGTTAAACACAGTGTCTATCACATAATAAGGGTTCAAAAAATGTTAGCTTCTATTGTATCTTCTACTGCCTTAATGATCCTTTTAAGACCACATCAAATCTTTATAGAATGTCCTCTCTTTTGAACTCCTAGGGTGTTCACTTATCTATTTTCTAGTTAATACCCAGTATATACACTATCCATTTTTTGCTAGTATGTGCCTACAAGGAACACTGATTACCACATGCTCTCTATGTATGTTGAAGTTACAGATATTCTTGTGCTTTAACTAGTGAATGACCATATTATTTGATGCCATTAGTTTGGATTTCTTAAAAATACTGTTATCTGGATAAATATTTATTAACTAATTACTATGTATCAGGCAAAGTTTTCACAACTCATTCATCCTAGCAATAATCTCAGGCTCACAAAGCAAAGAACTGAGGGAAAGAGAAGACAAGTAATTAGTTCAATATCACACAGTAAGTGATATCAAATCCAGGCAACAGACTCAAATTCCTGCATTCCTACTCCCACAAATGAGAACAGCTTTTTATAAAAGCTGCGAACTACTTAAGAGCTTAGACTTGACTCTGAGGACATTGAATAAGTTTAAACTGGAAGCACAGGACAATAATTGCTCTCTGGTTATAGTTGGAAAATCAACTGGATGGGACAGAGAGTAGATGGATGGAAACTTGTTAGAAGGCAGGTCTAACCTTTTATGGTAACCAGGGCAATGGAGGCCTGGAAAATGGAGTAGAGCACCAGTAGTATGGATGGACACAGTCTCATGTATTTGAAATATATAAAGGAGGTAAAATAGATACTTCTTGGTGAATGAATATTGGAGTGATTGAAAGGAAAGAGTTTAGGATGATGCCCAAATTTCAAACTTCGGCAAACTTGTGGAATAGCATTTCCATTCCCTGAAATAAACACCTTAAGAAAAATAAAGAGTTTGAACAGAAGGGGTTAGGTAGGAGAAGGGTTAAAGCAGAGACAGTAAGTTCTGTTTTGTAAAAATGTTACTTTGAGGAGCAGTGAGACAGCTCAGTTAGCAGTTTAATACATGGATCTAAAGTTCAGGAAAGAAAGCTGAACTAAAGATATAGATTAGGGGGTCATCAGTACATAAATGGTAATGAAAGCCATAGAAATGTGTAAGATCACCCACGGAGTGTATAAAGAGTCAGAAAAGCTGAGGTCCTAGAACAGATATTGAATATACTAACATTTAAGGGATGGTACAAGAAAGAAAATAACGGAAAGGAAATGGAGATGTGACTAGAGAGATAGAAAAAAGTATCAAGAGAGCATTATTTCAGGGAGACTAAGGAAACAATGATGAGAAGTGGGCAATAATGTCCTAAGTAGCTGAGAGACTCTGTAAAATAGGAACATAAGAGTGTCCATTAGATTTAGTTACAGGGTGTTTTTGATGGCCTCAGAAAGATCAGTTCCTAAGGAGTGATGGAGCAGAAATCAGATTACAGTGACACATAAGGAAGCCAAACAGCAAATATGGACAAATGAGTAGAGAAATCTGCTATAAAGAGGAAGAAAGAAAAAAAGGTACTGACTAGAACAAATAATGGGGCAAGAAAGGGTTCTCTTTCTCTCTCTCTCTCCCTGCTTTCCTCTCTTTCTCCCTTTCTTTTTATTTTTTTTTTAAACATGTAAACATAGTTCTAAGTGGTCCAACCTCTAAGCCTTTCCTGCTACTACTGATTCTATCTGCATTATGGTCCTATCACCAATCTCCTGACCTCCTTGGGTTTAAATTCAATTGATTTTTCAGGGCTTGGAAAATATGCTACGTGTTAGTGAAGCATTTGTTAGTGCTATGCTCCATAGTTAAAACTAATTGCGGTGTCCTTCCCGTTCACTGCACTTTGCTCATATCACTGTGCTAGTACATATAACTCCGCACACCATACTAAAGAGTATAGCTCAATAAATATTTCCTGAATGAACAAAACTTAACCATCAATTATATGGAGTTATTACTATAGCAAACAGGAAAGAAGAAGGAAAACAATGCGACAGAGACAGAAACACAGAAGAACTGAAAACACATCATCGCCATCCAAACTCCTATAACCTAGCCTGTGATGGTAAGGGGGGCTGGAAGCATCGTTACATTATAACAAGGGGCATTTACCTCTCGCCTCCTCTTTCCAAGGGAGACATTATAGTGTAGAAGTTTCCTAATAGGTCTGTCTGCACAGCTGGTCAAAAGATTAGTTACTGATCCTCTCCTTACTTTGACTTGACTTGGTGGGGGGGAGGGGAAGGCTTCTAGTGTGTCTGGAACCTCCAGGTCAGTTGCCTCCAGCTCTCAAAAATGCCTCAGCCATTTTTGTCACTATACTATACAGACATACACTAATATTTTCTATATATTATATGGTATAAAAAAATTGCAAAGTACTGGTGTAGTCAGTCAGGTAGACGAAGTAATGAAGAAAACAGGCTCTAAGGTTAGAGAGAACCAAATTCAAATTCAGGTTTTGTTTCTTTCTCATTATACAATTCTTAGCAAATTACTTAACCTCTCAAAACCTCAGTTTCCTCACCTGTAAAATGGAGAAAATATCAGTACCTACCCTCTTATGGTGGTGGAACAGATTAACCCAGTACTGTTTGTAAAGCACTTAGCACAGTGCCTTGCCCATAGTAAGCACTCAATAAACATTGGCTAGCTATTATTTCTTTCCTTTTCAACAAAGCCTCACTATCCAGAGGCCTTTACAGCTGCAAGAAAGGGACAGAATGGCTCTGTGCTGTGGGAGACAAAGACTAGTACAGTGGATTTTTAAAGTCATAATGTGTTTGTATGTTATTTACATGTAAAGTTCCTAGTGATACATGACTCCTTCAAAGGTAATAAAATTTAGATAAATATCTATTGCTCAAATTCATTATACTCATCTCTCTCACTGGTATATCATCAGCTCTTCCCATAAGAATTTAAAACTTCTTCCATATAAATTGCAGAAATTTACAAGCCAGAAATTTACACAAGCCAGAAATATGACTTGTGTTCTACTTCCTGCAGAAAAAGTGTTACAAAACATTGAGATGCAGATAGGTTCTATTTAGGATATATTAATTAACATTTTTTAAATTATTATATACTTCCTAATAAAATTGCACACTGAAGGAAAGTATGTTGTTCCAAAATTTTGGCCTGTATAATTATTAATACTACCACATTGTAATGAGGGGATATACTACCTGACCACTCACAGAGAAGATACAACTATCAGGTGAAGAAAAAGTAGAAACAGGGTGCAAAAAAGAAGAGACATGCTACATTTAAACAAAAAGTTCAAGAGCCACAATTAGGGAAGAGAGTTAGATTTGTAGGGTTAGAAATAGGGCAAGAGGTCAAGATTAGAGCAGATCTGGACATTAATAACCAGTAAAAACAGTTAAACCAAATGAAGTATGGTTTGAAAAGAATATTTTTAGATAAAACAGAACCTTATATAAGGTAGATGTGATCACACTAGTATCTATTAATTCAAGTACTGAACAAGAAGAAAAGGTATTTAGTTGAAGATTAAGCAGAATGGAAGTAGAACTCAAATTTGGTAAGCTGAGAAAGGAGACTCATGGGAAGATAATGTTCTAGAGACACAATAAATTTCTATGTCTCTTGTATGACAACAGCTGTTAGTAACACTCCAATTTCTTCTTTATGTCAAAGTTTCATATTTCAATTGTAGCTTATTAATACTGTGGCCAATTCAATCTGGAAAAGAAAAATGTAAAACCTACGTTCTACAATATAATTTCAGACGTATCTTGTGAAACTTCAAGTAGTAAATAGTTTTAAAAAATAACATACAGTATTTTTTATACATCTCTTTAGAAATCTAGTAAATTATTTTTCAGCAAAATGAACTCAAAACAATGTCCTCAAAGCTAATAAACAAAGAATATTTTTAAGATTTTTTTTTATTTTTCTAGATGAAATTAACCTACCATAGATTTTGAAGATTTAATTTAAATGACTATTAACTATATCCAGTGAGCTTAAGGCTGGAACTATGTTACAAAGATTAAGTAGCTGAAATTCTTAAAATGTACAGACTGCTGTTCAAATAAACCTTTAATATATATCTGTACACATTTCATAAGAAAAATAGTGATCAATTCATGATGAAAGATCAGAAATGATTACAAAGATATGCTAATGTATAGCTTCTTCCTCTTAAAAAGAAATCACCAATAATGCATAAAGAAACAGTAACAAATTTAATTTGGTTCTAAAATGCCATTCATCCACACATTTGTCACACTTAAAATGACATGATGGCTACTTAATGTTAGGTGCCATGGTGTATTACTAGTTATTTCCTTGATATTATAAATTAAAGCAAAAGCAGAAAACAAAACAACAAAAAGATAAGAAACAAAGTGGAACTGGGGGAGGAGAGGAGAGGAAGAGAGAGAGAGAGAGAGAGAACAGGAGCTTGAAACACAGAGACAGAAATCATAGCCATCTGACTACAAAGTAGCTTTTATCCTTTTCTGGCTTACAACCTAGTCACAAAAAAGGAATTTAAAAAATTTCTAATGGCAATAAGAAATATTTACTATTTCAAAGAAAAAGATAAGTAGTCCCATGAGATGGTATTTCCGTCATAGTTTAAACTATGTCATATACAAAATCCAAAATATGCATTAAGACATTTTTGACCAAATTTCTATCTTCCTTAATTTCTAAGTCTCTCTGTTTAATTTCATCTTTCCTCTCAAAAGGCTTTTCATCACATTGTAGTATTTAAGAGCACAAAAATAATACTGGGTCTTTTGCCACACCCTTCACATAAATTTCAAAATATTCAATTGTTTTAAAATAGTTCACGGTAATATTTTAAAGTAAATTATACAAGAGTCTACTTCTATCTCTGTCACTAACTGCTATCTGATCTATAAGCCACAAAAAAATTTGAAGATTCAGTTTCTTCACCAGAAAAGTGACAGTGCTGTATTACATAATGTTTAATTTATTTGCTTCCTATTCTAAAAATCCATGATCCTCTGAAACATTAAGTATCAGTATTATTCACTTTAAAAGACAGCACTTTCATTCGTAGAATTGTGCAACATATAAAATAAACATAAAAGAACACTAAATCAGCATATAGTCTATGAATTTTTAAGCTACAGTTATTTTTAGGCTAGAATATATAAGCATCAATATATATGTCAAATATATCAATTATTTCCTATAATAAAAGTATGGCTGAAGTTTGGCTGGCTCTACTAGGATAAATAACAAGCCAAAAAAAAAGGGGGGGGGGGTAGAAGCCAAATCTTGAGAGCTTTAAGGCATGGAAGAAATCCCAAAAAAATAAAGAAGAGGACGGTGGTGATGACATTGCAGTTACAAAAGGTGTAGAATCAGAAGTTAGTAAATATTTTTGAAATGTGCTGTTTACAGTAAAAGTTCTCTTATCCCATCTTCATTTAAGAGACTATATTTAATAAGACCAATTTATCTTATTTTCCCTATTTTCTCTGTAAAACATTCTAATGTGTATATTGACTGCTCAAAAATAAAAACACTACTCCCAAATATGACCACATACACCTCTGTTCATATTAGTTGAGTTATATGCTTGCCAAGCGTCAGTTGTGTTTGTCCCTACATGTGTTTATGTCAGTTGTACTTGTTAATGTAATTATGCAACTGACTTACACATTACACAAAAAAGGAAGAAAGCTTTTTTCCTGTGGAAGCTGAGGTAAATGCTTTGGAAAAATAGTATCTTATAACAAAAACAACTCAGAACTCCAGCTAAGGAACTCAAACTCAAAGAAAATGCCTTGGTAAATGAACAGATAATTCTGTGTGCTGCATTGTAATAAGGTACTTAAGTTACTTTATGTATCCAAAACATGTATCCATATTTTGTAGAAAATGTTAGTGGAAATAAATATCACGGAAGTTGATGTTGAGAAGAAAGAGGGAGGGAAAAGAGACTTAATAATCTTTTAGCTTCTAAAGCAATCTTACGAATAGTTGTTTTCTGTTTCAACTGAGAAAAAGGTAAGCTCATTCCCTCTTGCTACAGAGATTTAAGATGTTTAAGGAAAATGTCTTGACTATGCTTGCTGTGAACTACTGGAATTGGTTACCAAGAGAGGCAGGGGAATTAAGTTCTCTGGAGTTTTTTTCAATTACAGATTTTATAGAAAAATACATTTAATGCTTGATATGATTTACAGCTTTACTACTCAGAGTGTGATCCCAAGACCAGGAGCACCAGCATCACCTGAGAGTTTGTTGAAAATGCAGAAGCTCAGATCCCACCTCAGACCTACAGACTCATCATCTGCATTTTAATAAGATATGTATTTAAAGTTTGTCAGCTGCCTTAAAGCCTTTACATCAGACCTTTAAATTTGTAACAGTTCATTAACAACAGGGTACTTAGGAATTAATAAAGAGAAATATCTCATTTGATAACAAAACTCTTATTTTTCATCCTTATCAATACAATTTTATTTCTGTTTTTCTTTCTTTCTTTCTTTCTTTCTTTATTTATTTATTTTATTTCAGCATATTATAGGGGTACAAATATTACGGTTATGTATATTGCCCATGCCCCCCTGCCCCTCGAGGCAGAGCCTCAAGCATGACCATCCCCCATACGTTGCACATCTCACTCATTATGTTTGTATATACCCATCCCCTTATTTCTGTTTTTCCAAAGACTAAAAAATTAATTCCCTTTTTTATTAGGCCTATATCCTTTTAAGAAGGTAAAAGCTCCATTAGTCTAACTTACATTCATTCACATAGTTTTTCCAAATCATTGACATGTAATAGAAAATTATACAGGATGTAAGATAAATCCAAAGAAATAGATAATAAATTCAGGAAAGTGATCAAAAACTGTAATAATTATAAAATTCTTATGACTCAAGTAATTTCAACAAGTTAGATTTGCTATAACAAATTTCTCTGCATATTTCATACCAATAGAAGTTGCTGGTGGTTTTAAAAGGTAAGGTGAAGAGAGTCTTATCTTTCATAACATTCCCTGAAATTATCTTTAAATGACAAGGAAGGCATGTGGACAATATTAGAATGTGGAATTATTTCAATTCAAAAAACATTTTTTAACATTCAAGAAAGAAACAGAAGTGAAGAAAGCAATTGTGCTTCCAATATTAGAACTAATGCTTTTGTGATAGAAGAAATCAAATCTGATAAGCTCAACTATCTTCCATCATCTGATTTTTAATATCATTCTTGTTCCAAACATGCATAAGGAGCTCAAAACCATAAAAACTGCATACTTTATTTCAGTGACAAATCACTTTAGAAAGCATTCCAGAGCAGCTGAGATTCTCAGGTCCTGGGCTGCCACAATGCCTGAGAACTCGAAACTGTGTTCTCCTTCTCCTTTTATTTTGCATTTGAGGATGACAGGAACATGATAAACAGCTAGCACTCAGTCACCATGAAGGCCTCACCAGTACAAAGAGGCTTTGTGATTGACAAGGGAAAATAAAAAAGGGAGGAGATCCACTTTTTCCTTCTTCTAGGAAAGACTCTGGACAGAGCTGAAATTTTAGAACTTAAAAGCTTCTCCCATTCCCACTAGCTCACCTTACAGGTAAACACACTCCTGGTTCAATGACTTAGTCACTCATCTGAAACAGAATCTGTGCTAAAAATTGATAATGGTGAAAAAAATATTCTGTTTTACTATAAATTTCAGCTGAGCTTGGATGTAGATGGTGTACTTTCTCTCCTGGTAAGCACAGTCACCGAACTGATACAACATGAAAAATAAGCCTCAAAACATGGATATACTATTTGAAGTATTAAGGCTACAGATTGGAATAAACTCAAATATTTCCCACTTTTGCCAGCTATGATAATTTTGAAAAATGTCTAAAATAGATCAAGGCAGGGAAAAAATATGATATAAATATTAATATAATTTCCTATATTCTTCATTCATTTCAAAAATTACCCATGGCAAATACAGTGACTTTGAAACACCCTCCTCCCAAAATAAATAGAAAATATAATAATTATTCTTCACAATATAATCAATATCAATATATAATCAAATGTAATCCATAAAATAAGTGATAATTTATATTATAAATTTAATTTCCATTCAAACTAAATCGGAATTTATTATTAGCAAGAAACTTTACAGATATACAAAGTGCATACTTGTGATCACAGTTTGTATCTGTTTGTATCTGGCAATCTGTGACTTTTAATTTTGAGCAAGAAGGTACCAGACTTATATATGAGAATAAATTCACAGCTTGAGATGTAATTGACATATTATACAATTCACTATTTAAAGTGTATCAGTCAACAGTTTTCAATATATTCAGACTGGTGCAGCCATCACCACAATTACTTTTTGAACATTTTCATTACCCTTAAAAAAAAAAATACCCATTAGTAGTCATTCTCCATTCCCTCCAAATCCTATAGCCCTAGGTATCCACCAATCTAATTTTTATCTCTATAGATATATCTATTCTAGATATTTCATATAAATGGAATCATATGATATGTGATCTTTATAGTTCTGATATAAATTTTTAAAAACAGCTGACATTTATTGAGTGCTCACTGTGCAGTAGACATTTAATACTCACAATTATCCCATGAGGTAAATGCTATTATTGTCTTCAATTAAGATGAGAAACCTGAGGCACAGAGAGGCTAAGAAACTTACTCAAGGTCACAAAACAAGTTAGATGGAATAAGAATTTGAGCCAACACA
This sequence comes from Cheirogaleus major, assembly GCA_963574435.1. Taxonomy (NCBI): domain Eukaryota; kingdom Metazoa; phylum Chordata; class Mammalia; order Primates; family Cheirogaleidae; genus Cheirogaleus; species Cheirogaleus major. The sequence continues at coordinate 34,249 of CAUYPO010105036.1, forward strand.
GTTGGACCCCAGAGATCCATCTCAACTATAGTATAGTGTTCCTTGATTACCTCTGAGAGAACTCAAGCAGTAGAAAATAATAGAAACAAGGAGTCAGGCTTGAGAAAGACATACTGAATTGTTGCATTTCTCACAACTGGTAAAGCAAGCAGTTAACTGCTTAAAATTTGAGCAAAGTCTAATCTAAGAACTTTCTGGAATTAGTAATAATGCTCCTTAAACAAGAAGCAGACATTTTAGCACACAGAAGAGGATTCTAGAACTTGAAAGAGTATGAGGCTTGAATGTTTAGTCACATCCATATTGTTAAGAGTTATCACCAGTTTCTTAGTAAAAAACAGGAGATTAGTATCAGAATCCATGTATATGGCTTATATGGAAATACAAAGGCATTTTATCATTCAGCCTACATGATATGATCTTATTTGAAAAGCCTGGGAGAGACGTATACGTACACACACACACACACACACACACACACACGTAGGGAGAAAGGAAAAAAGTGAAGGAGGGAGGGAGGAAAGGGCCACAGAAGGGAGAAAAAGAGGAAGAGAAAGGGCAGGTGGGAGAGAGAGACACAGAGGTACAGAGCAGATGGCCTATAATGATGAAAACAAAGCTGGCAGTTTCTCATCTTTGAAAAAAGAGATTATGGGTGATTATTATTATTTTTGTTTAGCAGTATTTAATCATTTTTCTGCAATGAGCAAAATATTTTTTTTTACAAAAATGTCACATTAATATATTCTTAACTTGAGGCCATTTGCCCATTAAAATGATCTATAAAACTCTGGGTATCCTCTTCTGGAAAGAGGCTAAAAGAAAAAAACAAAAAAATTATTCTGGCTATCTACTTTATTAATTCACAGGGTATCATGTCTCATTATAGAGTAAGTTTTATACATCTCAATTTTTTTTAATATTCATCAAAAATTCCCCAATTTTTATTTATTTTTAATTCTTTTTTAGACAAAGTCTTACTCTGTTGCCCAGGGTAGAATGCAGGGGCCTCATCACAGCTCACTGCAACCTCGAACTCCTGGACTTAAGCAATCCTCCTGTCTCAGCCTCCTGAGTAGCTGGGACTACAGGCGTGTGCCACCCACCTGGGTAATTTTTCTATCTTTTATAGAGATGGGGGTCTCACTCTTGCTCAGGCTGGTCTTGAACTCTTGGCCTCAAGTGATCCTCCTGTCTTGGACTCCCAGAGTACTAGGATTACAGGTGTGCACCACTGCACCCAGCCATCAATTCCCAAATTTAAAATTCTCAAGGCATCATATTGTATCATATTATAGCATAATTCAAGTAAACAAAGCCAAAGGTGATTCTTAAAAGTATCTGCAAACATTTCACCATCATTTCATAGCAAACAGTTTCCAATTTCTATAGCTTGTAAATCATACTCTATTCCAAATAATTTTAATCTCATATTTTCAAAACCAGATTATATTTATATCTCAAGCCTAAATGAGATGGAATAAGTAGTAATTATAACAGGTATATAGGTGTTTAAGTTTGTACAGCTGGAATCCCTTATTTTGGCTAATACAATGGATCCTTTAAAAATATTTAAATATAAAGTGGTATCTGGATTAAAAGTAAATATTAAATTTAATTCAAAGAAGTTTATAATTTCAAACTTCATTTTAAAAGATCCTCATTAAATGACTTTCCTTTAACACAAAGGAAGTTTATATGGAAACAGTAAGTAGCCTACACATTGGGGTAATAAGCAGATCTTGAGGTCAATTTTTGTAATAGACCCCCGAAACATTAATGAATTTCATTATAAAGTTGAAAAGTCATTCCCAGTTTTATAATTTACCAAGCAGACGACATGTTAACAAATTCTGGTAAAATAATGTCATTTAACTACACTAAAGTCACACATAAAATGAATGTATATTCTTTAAATACAAAGGGGCTATGCTAGCCAAACATAGCTAAGGCCTCTTCTTACCCCATTATTTTTAGCAACTCTTTCCTCTCTATTTCCTCTTATCCTTCCTTTTCAGCTTCACTTCTTCCCCCACAGACAGGAAAAGAGAAAGTCAAATGTAGGGAAAGAGAGTACACTGCACAGCAGCTGTTTGGCCATGAAGAGATGACCAAAAAAAGTACTGGAAGATACTGGAAGGAGTGGCTATTCTCATTCACAGACACAGCTCACTATAGCCTTGAAACTCCTGGGCTCAAGAGATCCTCATGCTTCAGCCTCCTGAGGAGCTGGGACTGTAGTTAACATACCATGGTGCCCAGGTCTTGCAGATACTTTTAAGAGTTACATGTGGCATTATTTAGTCCAGTTGCAATAAAATAAATGCCTAGAGATATTTGGATCATGAAGTGAAAAGGATACCCTATTTGCTTCCACTCTTCACACATTTTAATCTTTCTAGATTTTTTAATCTGGTTTTCAATGGATGGACTAACAACTAGTTGAGAGTAAAGTTGGCAATAGAGAGAAGGATGGCAGCATTTTGCAGCTCTGTGAATTCAGAGCCGACACATTTCTTGTTTCTTTGCCCTGTCTTCCTCATCCCACCCCTCCCTGCCCCACAGTGCCCATCCATTCTATCCCTCCAAGACCCCTTCCTCTCCAGTCCGATTAACTGGTGCTGCCCCAAATGCCTCTAGTCAGAGTGGAAAAGAGAAGGAGAAGAAAGAAAATGAAAGGAAAAGTCCCACTTTAAACCATAATCCCAAACCTGTGTCTCACCAGTTTGCAGTATTAACCTATTTTGTTTTTAACCATTCTCTCCCTAAGAGCGCTATTTTTTTTTTTTTTTTTTTTTTTTTTAGACAGGGTATTACTCTGTTGCCCTGGCTAGAGTGTAGTGGTGTCATCATAGCTCACTACAACTTCAAACTCATGGGCTCAATGAATCCTCCTGCCTCAGCCTCCCAAGTAGCTGGGACTACAGGTGCACAGCATCACACCTGGCTAATTTTTCTATTTTTTTGTAGAGATGGGGTCTCGTTCTTGCTCAAGCTGGTCTTGAACTTCTGGCCTCAAGTGATCCTCCCACCTCAGCCTCCCAAGTGCTAGGATTATAGGTGTGAGCCTCCACACCCAGCCAAGAGCTCTAATTCTGTTCTTCTATCCCCTCACTTTTCATTGCCCATGCTCTAAACTCTTGCTCCAAACATGGGACTCTGTGTAGTAGCTTAAAGCTAGATAATTCTCAATTATTCTGCTTTAGCTCTAACATACTTGGATACCAATGTATTTTTCCATAGAAATATTATCATAAATATTATTTGTTTATATAGTGCCACTGGCACTATATTCCAATTATATATTGTATTAATTCATTTATAGGTTAAATAACTAAAGATGGAGTTGGAAATCTAAATACCATTAAAAAACATTATTTTCTTGTACGAGTATCTGTTCTAACTTCTCCCAGCCACAGGGATCATTTTATGGATGAAAAATTTAAGAAGAAAGAAGTCAAGTAATTTGTTAAAGGCCACAAAGTAGCAGAGTCAAAACCTAAAGAGAAGTCTGTTATGTGTGGCATCAAAGACTATACAATTTCTGTTATGCCATAGAATCTCCTAAAACACATTTATGTTTTTAATTAAGTCAATGAAAATTCTGGAAGGCTAATAATTTTACTTCTAATCATTAAATATTTTTAACTAAGTATTCATTCAAACATTTACTGAGTACTGTTTTACCTAAAACTCCCTATTGTAATAATCACCAATAGTAATAACTATTACTGACATTGTCAAGAAAAAAATATATTGAAATTATTTCAATTATTTGTCATTTTTGTTGGAAATTTATCATGATTTATTATTTCTTTTACCATGAATATTGGATTTGCTGAGACTTCTGCAAAGGTAACAGAATTTTATACACAAGAGACATTTCTTCTTGCTCAAAACAAAAATGCTTTATTGAAAAATGCTTTGTTAAAATCTGTAGATTGTCATTAAAAAAACTTATTTTCATTTCTCATAACTCCTAAAGAGGAAACTGAATTTATAACAATTACGTTTTGTCAAAAACATAAATACAATTTATAAAACTTAAAAAAATTTACTTCTTTCTTATGATATAACTACTGTTACTACAAAATTCTAGTGAAGTTGTAACTTACAGAATCAATAAAAAAGAAGTAAGATTGCAAAGTGCCAACCTGATTTAAAATTGCTCTGGGTCCAAAGTATATACCAGGCTACTAGTATAAAAATATATATATACATAATTATGGCTCAGCCTTTATTTTAACTGCAAACCACTATCCTGATTTACAAAGAGGATCCTACATCCAGTAGAATCTCTCAGAACTACTGTGGAATTAGAATAAGCCTACTGGCAATGAATGATAATAGCATATTAATAGTGTAAACTTTCCATTGATTTAATAACACACGGATGTCATTCACTTATTGTACCTTGACATCAGTGAAAATAACAAACAAAATACTTACATTTAGAAAACTACCTAAAAATGTCATTTTTTTGTTGTGAAAACAAGGCTACAGAAAGTTTATGAAAGGTAACTGACCATTTTTGACATGATTATATCTCATTAAGTCCTTACTTTAGGGGATGCCATTTTTAAGTTCATACTATTTCTCCATACAATATTTCTATTTGCTTTCTACTAAAAACAATTTATATCCATTATAAAATGTTCAAGTAATTTATCTGGGCACAGCTATCTCAATGGCTGACAGGTAAAAAGAGATTTGTCATAAGTTTCTCATTCTTAGATGGAGTACACTCACCAAGTGAACAGACTGATTTTTTCCTACCAAAAAAGAAAGTCAGATTAGTCACATGACTTAGGAATAAGCCTTGCATTTTCAGAGGAAATCATTTACATTTATGAACCTATGTTTTCTCACCTTTTCCATTTGTTTTGAGGAAAGCAAGAGTCTTAACAATCTCTATATTTCCTCTTTTCATTAGACAAATTCTGCATTTTTGGTAAATTCATAGGTTTGGTTGCCAATAATAGAACTAACTCATTTCACCTGCATATATCTTCTAAGGAATACTGGTTTCATATGTCCATGTCCATTTTTATATGAAGTTAATTTATGTTTTTAAAATGACCATGTATTTAGAAAAGGAAAAGCATTTGATTTTTCTGTTTCCTACCTCTTCAATCCATCAGTCCTCTTTCACTTAAACCACGTGTCCAAGGTTTCCAGATACGGTCTTAATTTCCCTTAATCATTTATCATGATCGGTCTCAGACAAGTTTGACAAACTACCCATAAATGTTGGCATTCTTTTTCCCGTCCTGCAACTTATCAGTCTCTCCTGTTTGTGCCACCTTCTCTTACCCACTTAAATTTTCCCATAGTCTAGGCTCTCTAGAGTAAGACAGATGGAGAAGGAGAAAGAAGAGAGAAAACAAAAGAAAAACCCTTAATCCTCTAACAACTGGCCCTATCTTTCTCTCTCTCAAGCTTCTAGAGTTTATTAAACCCACTCTACTTCCTCATCTCATATTTATTTCTTAATCCTTTACCCCAACCCAACTACAGAAATTTCTCTAGCAAGTTACCACTGACCACCAGGATGCTAAAGCAAATGAACACTTTTTAATCCTTACTTTACTGGACACGTTTACAGCATTAATACTAGAAACAAATCCCTCATTTCTGAAAAATTATCTATTTTAACTAACTTTCTCTCCTAGTTTAGAAACAATAATCACAGCTGCTTGAGCTCAGGAGTTCGAGACCAGCCTGAGCAACAGTGGAATCCCGTCTCTACTAAAAATAGAAAAGTTAGCTGGGTGTCATGGCATGTGCCTGTAGTCCCAGCTACTTGGGAGATGAGGCAGGAGGATAACTTGAGCCCACTACCTATACTTCAAATGTCAGTATTCCCCAGTCCATACTCAGACCCCTTTTTCTAACTCTCCATATTCTCACTAGGGAATAATATCTGCTTTCAGGATGTAAACTCTTTTTTATATGCTAATAACACTAAATTTCTATCATAGGCCTAGATTTATCTCCTGAGTGCCAAATACCCAACTGATATCTATATATCTCTGTCTGAATGCAATAAAAGCATCTCAGGCTCAGTAGTTGCAAAACCTGTACTCAATTTGCACACAATTTCCCTATTTTCTAATTTGTTCACCTCACAGTGTTTTTCCTCTTCATCTAAGCAGCCATCCTCAAGTCTCAGATAAATTCAGTCTCCACCATCATTACCATAACCTTCAGTGAGGTACTCACCATTTCTATACTGGATAATTGCAACAGGACCCCCGCCCCAATTACCTGTCATATGTCCCTACCAAATCCACATTTCACTCTCTGCATTGCTTTAAGTAATCTCTTTAAAATAAAATCTAATCATTCAGGGCAAATTCTCCAAACCCTAAAGTAAAACTTTTTAACCTCCAAATGCCATATATAATTTTTAGACTGGGCATTTGTGTATTTTTAAGCAATACTTTTAAACATAGAATCTATTTGATAAAGGACTTTCATTTAAAAATCAGTAAACAATTGAAAGACTATGATCTTGCTGTTAAAGTTATTTTAAACATACTAGGCTAAGCTTACGCAAAGACATTCAAGGACAATCACAACTGTCTTTCACTCTAGAATTGCAAACTGTCCAGCCAGTAAATAGTCTGGCTTTCTTAAATACAAAAGCTAAATCTATACCTTGAGACTAATAAAATGGTTTATTATTTGTGCCTTTACAGGGAGTTGCTTAGACTTCATCAAATGGCAAAAATATACTGTCTTTAAATATGTTTAAAACACAACAATAAATTTTCATTTGCCCTGGTTTCTAACTACAAATGCAATGTTTTTCCAATGTTGACATCAGATTATTTACGATATGTCTATTATGAATCAGTCCTATATAGTTTATAGATTAACTGCTATGACAACAAGTCTGAGCCATTCAACCTAAATGTCTAAACATACTGTTGGATTTGTTGTTTCCTTTGCAAAGGTATATGGAAAGAATTTCCAGCTAGTACTCACTAGGTTGTGATCAAGGCTGTTATAATATAATACACTTTATGATTCTATATTAGATTAATTCATTTAAAGAAAAATGATACCAAATCACTCCATTTCTCTCAAATATTAGTATTCTTCATACATACCTAATGCTAAAAATAAAACCAATGAATGTTTAAAAGTGTTGCATTTTTCATTGTTTTTATGAGCATGATTAAGTGCAATAGTTTCACTTGGTGTTTGTTGTTGAATCTTTCCTTTGCTTAAGTAAAACAGAAATCAGCTCGTAGGAAAAAAACTCATTTTTTTTTTCCCCTCCACATGACTGTTGGGAAGATCCCAGTAAAGCTCAAATCAAGAAGTATGATACATCCTTTGACTTGAAAAAACTCAGGCAGCTTTACCTATAAATACATATTTGGAAGTAAAGAAATGCTTTAAAGGAGTGCATGAGACAAAATTTTCTATCGAGTTTTCAACCATGACTTCTGCTTGGCCTGAATTTATAGTGATAGACAATGCTCTAAGATATTTCAATGAATGACAACAGCATGTATAATAATAAAGTGACTGAACAAAGGAAGCAGAACCATTATGAAGAATGCTGAGATTCTTCACTGAGATTATACAAAGAGTCTTCTTTCCAAATTCTTCAAAATATGTTTCATCCTCATTTGTCCCCCAACTCATAACAGAATCCATAGCATGTATTGGTCTGAATAGATATCTCATGGCTGGTACATCAGCTAATTAAAAACTGGAGCAGAACTAAAGCTCTCTCTTCACACATTACCTTCCCCAAACCCAAGCCTTTGAAGTATTTCCAGGATTCCATTTCAATTAAACCTTACTTCTGTTCAAATTGAAAATCACGATCATCATGTATGAGATAATTTATGTAATAAAACTATAAAAAACTATAAAAACTAAAAAAAGTAAGATATTTCATTACATATTTTGTTGAGCATAATTTTCAATACCAAAAACACTATGTTGCTTTTAGGTAAATTCATAATAAAACCATCACAACTTGTGACAACTTTAAAAAATACTTATGGAACTACTTCCTCAAGTTCTATCTTTTAAAAAAAATTGGCATATTTTCTTTTTATTGAAAGGGAGTCTAATTTCCCTTTTTCCCATTTATAGGTTAGGATAAAAACACAAGTTGACTCATTCCAAATTTTTCCCTTATTCTCTTCTCTTCTCAAATGAGGTTACCAAAAATGGAGTCCTGGGGAAAATATCCTTTGATATTTAATTATCCAATTTCATGCTATTAGATTTAAAATAATTGTTAATAAATGGAATAAATATCCTCAAATGTATGTGTTTATAGTAAAATTTAATTTTAAGAATAAAATATTCCAATGCAAGTGGACTTGCCAAATGCTACATACAGTATTATTTGTTCTTTCCAAACACAAGCTGGAGTTCAGACAAACATATAACATTGTTTTGTTTTGCTGTAGTACTTCATAAATGGTTTTATTTTACCATTTACCAAACCTCTCTTGTTGATTTATCCAAACTAACTTCTGCCAAGAACACTGAATTTGGTGATAGTGCTTCTTTTGGGGAAAAAAACAACCCCTTACCTCAGAAAATTGTAAGTGTTTATCTTGGCACTTAAACCTTGTATTGAGCTTTCTGGAAAGTATTTTAAATTGTTGTTTTTAACCCAGACTTTGTGACTGAAACAGGAAAAGGTTCCGTAGCTCTGCACCAAAACACATATTTATAGGGTTGATTTTCTTTCTACACCAAAAATACTAGGTTGATGGTAGCAGTTTTGAAAATATAATTTCCTAGAACCATGCTATAAATTGGGCATATATCAGTATATTCAACAATTTGTTTTTAAACCTCAAAAACTTCTGATGTCTAAGAAATACTAAATGTTAGTCATATAAGCTTCTGTAAGTGCCATAATGGAAAGGATTTTAACTACTTGTTCCGTTAGAAATGTTCACAAAAAGAAAATTTACTTGCTATACTTTCCTCCTGTGCGTATCAACAAAAGGTATGTTTCTAACATTTTAACTTTTTATGATTGCATTTTCCCCACTGGATATGCTATGCCTTCAGATGAGAAAGAACACAAAGATAAAAACTATGTGAACTTTTTGTAATATTGTCCTAATAATGTGTCTGAACACAATTATATTAAGTTTTTGGAAATGAAATAGTCATCGTTCCAAACTCCCTCAACCCATCCCTAAGTTATTAAAATATAAGAAAGAACCACTGGAAAAGTATAGTACATATGAAGATACAGTAAAAATAATAAATAAATAAATTTCACAAAGAAAAATTCAATAATTTTTCAGTCACTAATAACTGATAAAACATACTATGCATCCTATTATCAATCCTTTGCAGATCAAGTTCTCCCTATCTTGAATCTTTATTTTTTCCCCTTATGACAGCATGGCTGTCTCTTGACAAGAATAATAACAGTAAAATAATTATTTTATATTTGCATATAGCATATTGTCAAAAGGTCAAAATAATTTAAAAGTATATCATTGTGCTTTATCAAATATTATTCGGATGTTCTGGCAGGAAGTTAGTGGTTTAAAAATTCTGGTATGGATGAATCATCTTTTTTCTTTTTAATATATCTACCAAATATACCTTAGTAAAAATCCGTACTTGCTTTTGCCAATTAAGTGCTAATTTTATTAAAAGCCTAGTCGTTCCTATTGGGATTGAATTCTGCCTAGATTTAGAAGAAAATTTTAAAAATCTATTCAAATAAGTGCACTAACAGTGAAATAAATGAGAATTAATTGGTATCACTAAAAATGAAGGGCATGAAGAACTAGATTGTCCCTAATCAAAAATCATATTCCCATACTGCTGTGGTTTTATGATGAAGGTAAATATCCTTCTTACTAGCATTTAAATCTTGGGCCATCCTAACATTCATCCTCTCACACTGCCCCCTCCTCCTTTTCTCAGAGATTCAGTGTCAAGGAAAAATACAAATTTCACATTATTAACAAATGGTTACCTTTGCAGAAGGCTTAGATAGAAGAAGGGACAACCTTTTTCTCATCTCAATTTAAAATGTTGATTGTTTTATAAGGAAAGTGAAAAAATCCCTAAAATTCATTGACAAAAACCAAAAATTCAATTATTGGGATTTGATTGGTAGTAATTCACATATTCTATTTATGAACCCGTAAGTAGAATTTGGAGGGGAAAAAAAGCAAATCTTCCTCCCCTCTCTTTCTCTTTACTCACAAAGGAGTAATGATTTATTTCTGGCCACTCTAGAGAAAAGAAAATTATGCCACTTGTAAAGTATAATTTATTTGGGGAATACTTTAGTTTCATGGTTGACAAAGAAATTACAATGGGATACTATTTTTGGTATTAACATAAATAAGTATAACAGAACATACCTGAAAAAGAACATGTACATGGCCGCCGTGATGCAGAACAAAAGGACCTATAAAAAGTAGAAAATACATAATTTAAAAAAGAACACTGACAGCATCATTTGAGTGACTTATAACAATAAAATACCCACTATTAAATCTTGTACCTGAAAAAATAAAATGACATACAAAATTAGGCATGTACATATCATATTCTCTACCTTTCATATAAGTCATATGAAGGCAATAATAAACTGTATTTATATATAGTTATAATATATACAATGTGTGTATTATACACACGTAACACACACACAAACACATACATGCACACACAAGTTACACAGACTCCACAGAAGGGTAAGAAGTTTCAAAAAAAGGAAAAACCAATTTTTTAACTTGTCTGTTAGAATGCCCAAAGAAGCATGTAATTCAAAAAACAAGGATAATAGCTTTTGTATAATCAAGTCAGTGAATAAATCAGAAAGTTTATTATAATAACTATTATACCAGGACAACGAGACTTTTTAAATGTAAAATACAGTCCAGTTGTCAACCAATTCTAATCAATAAAAAAAGCTCCATAAAAATATAATCATCCTTTGTGGAATACAGACTAGATTTTTAAAACAAAATTCCTCTAAAGGAAGGCATAAGAACACACAATAAATCTGAATTGAAGAAGATCTCCTCAAAAACATCGTAATAAATGCGACATACTAAAATAGTATAAGGAAGGAATCCAGAACCCAGTCCTAACTAAAGGCTTTGTTATGCCAACAAGTGGATCTCTGCAAAAAAGAGAAGTTGTAAAATGCATTCTTATGTTAATAATAATAAAGTAAATTAAGCACAAGAATTGTCAATGGCCTTGCATCATAGAAAAGAAATGAACAATCTTTCAAGTGTAAAGGCTAACCAAAAGAATAACAGAAATGAAAATGATGTAAAACAGTGTTTTGCCATTTCCAACAAAAATAATTTCTAGTCAACTCAAGGAAAGTACAATAGTTTTGCTATTACAAATCAAGCTTGATAAGTTTGCCATCTTAGCCCATAAATATAGCATGAATGACCTAGAAACATATAAATACACCAACCAACAAAGAGTTGATAACAATCACTATTAAATAAATACTATACATATTTATATAACAATTATTATATATAAAATCTTTTTCTAATAAAAACACATACTTTTCTCTCCTCTCTCCCCCCTTAGCTCCCTCCTTCATTTCCCCTCTCTCTCTTTTCCATTGACTTAAAATTATTCTATCCATGATGCATAAGGTTCATTTCACTGTTTCTAGAGACATAAAGCATGTGAAATAATTTTCAGTTATTGGTTAATCAATTATAAGTTAAAGTCCAAGTGAGTTTATTTACTGGCTATAATTTGCCAACCAAAACCCAGAGCATGAAACTAAATTTTTTATTTCCGTATCATTCTATCCCCTTTGGGCAATGCCATACTACTCCGATGTTCAATGCTTCATGCTTTTCCTGCAATAGTCAATGTCTTCCTTACAGACCACACTCAAAAGCCTCTATATAAGTGTCTCACAAATCTTTCCCACACTCTCCAACCTTCTCTAAAGAAAATATCCAAAGTTTCTTTCCCTCAAAATGTTGCTATGTTCTATCCTAATACACTAAACCTATCTGTGCTCATTTTAAACTGATACTTAAACTTAAAAATAGTACATTTGTAATTGGAAAAAACTACAATGCTTAAGAACTCAAGTTTGGGAGTAAGGTAGGTCTGGGTTTGAATCCTAATTTTGTGTGACTTTGGTTGTTTTTTATGATTTTCCCTAAGCCTTCGATTCCTTATCTATACAGAGGATGATAATATCTCTTTGAATTGCTGGAAAGAGTCAATGAGATGAAGTTTATAAAAAGTACCAGGCACTCAACAGATTGTTTTTATCTTTTGTTACTCACAGAAGTAATTTAGATATAAAAATTTAAACCAGAGACATAAGTCTGGAAAGAAATTGTTTTTAAAGAGACAGCCCTTTTGAAATCTCTCAAATCACCAATAATTAACTGGAGCTCCCTTTTTTATACAACAGGGATTCAAGACATGAAAATTTTTACAAGAAGGGGAATAAATCAAAGGGATATTGCAAAGGGATCAATTCATTCAACAAATATTTACTGAACACCTACTATGTACCAGGCACTGTTCTAGAACTTACAATACACAAAGTCCTTGCCCTCGTGGAACTTCTCTTCTAGTGAGGTGAGAGAAAATATTAAAAAAAAAAAAAATAGAATGTCAGACAGTAGTCATAGTTTTAAAGGAAAATAGAATAGAATAAGGAAATAAAAATACAGGAGAGTAAAAATTATTGTTTGTTTGTTTGCTTGCTTCTTTTTTGAGACACAGTCTCACTCTACCCAGGCTGGAGTACAGTGGCTTGATCATAGTTCACTGCAGCCTCAAATTTCTGGGATCAAGTGATCCTCCCACCTCAGCCTCCTAAGTAGATGGGACTACAGGCACGCACACCACACCCAGCTAATTTTTTTCCCTATTTTTTTGTAGAGATGAGGTCTGGCAATGTTGCCCAGGCTGGTCTCAAATTCCTGGCCTCAAGCGATCTTTCCATCTCAGCATCCCAAAGTGCTGGGATTACAGGTGTGACCCACTGCATCCAGCCAGGAATTGTTATTTTATACAAAATGGTCAAGAAAGCAGAGACTTGTCAGTAGAGACATTGAGGAGAGAAAGCAAGGGGACCAAATGAACACAGCCTCTGGAAGGATTTTGGATTTTATCACAAAAGATTGGAACTTACTGTAAAATATTAATTAATATAATTAATATTAATATTTTAATTAAATTAATTAGTTAATATTTTAATTAAAAATGGTAAAGGAAGGATTTCATTTTTAGCTAAGTAAGGTTTTTAAAGTTTTTTTAAACTCTGCTGGTTTATCACTGCAACTTTAACAAAGTACTTTTCCAGGTAACGCTACAGTTAAATAATGAAGAATATATTCTCTGTGTTTCAAATTACAGAATTAGAGCTAACGGGAACGTCAAAATAAACTGTCACAGATTTTCATATCAGAAAACTTAGATTCTGAGAAGGTAAGTGGTATGTCCATGCTTACTGAGCTAGCTGTATCTTGCATTCCTTCATTAAACAACTACTGGGCAAGCAGTTACTCTGCTAGATACAGAGGATATTTAAAAACAATTCTGACCCTCAAAGAGTTTACAGAATACTACTCTACACTTCAATACTGCAGTTACTGGACACTTTTGTTGTCTATTTAAATGCTTTAATAGCTTTACTGAGGTATAACTAACACAAACTACACATATTTAAAGTGTACAATTTTGTGGGTTTTTTTGAGACATCATAGCTCACTGCAACTTCAAATTTCTGGGTTCAAGTGTCCTCCTGCCTTGGCCTCCCAGAATACTAGGATTACAGGCATGAGCCACCCCATCCGGCCTGTAAGTTTTGACATAGATATGTAACAGTAAAATCACCATCATAATCAAGATAATAAACATATTGATCACACACAAAAAGCAGTTTATAACATTCTCTCATTATTTGTCTGACAGTAACTCCAGCTTTCTTTAGTGTTAACTTTTAGTTTTAACTGACTGGAGACTTTGTATTTGAAGTGTATTGCTCCTAAGCAGTAAATATTATATAATTAATTCTTGCTTTTTTATCCTATCTGAAAACCTCTGTCTCTTAATTGGAGTATTTAGACCAGACGTCCTCAAACTACGGCCCTTGGGCCACATGCGGGTGTTTTTGCCCGTTTGTTTTTTAACTTCAAAATAAGATATGTGCAGTGTGCATAGGAATTTGTTCATAGTTTTTTTTAAACTATAGTCCG
>CAUYPO010105037.1:0-26937 GCA_963574435.1 Cheirogaleus major
TCATTTACCCAAAAATACACTTTTGGGGGCCTCAAATTCTTTCCAAAAGTCTCTACCAGACATGAATTTGAATGGTCCCCAACCCTTTCACCATCCCTCAGTTCTTCCCGGAAACTCCAAAATAAAAAGTGGCCAGTCTGCCCCCACTCCGGGTCCTCTTCTATGGCTGTCTCTTCTTTTCTGGGGGCTGTGGTTCTGATGTGAATGACGGTGACGTTCCAGCACTGGGCCTCTGCGGGCTGTGTCACATGATTGCACAGCAGGAGTTTTGTTTCCGGGCCTTGAAAAAAACAAAGAGGAGCTGAAGAGGACTGAGGAAGGCTGGCCTGGCAGCCCCAACCTCAGCCAGTGTGGCAGAGGGAGCTCCCGGGAAGCAGTCAGAGAGATCAGGACAGGAGGCTGAGGAGGGCAAGAAGGCCTCAAGGGAAGCTGTCCAGAGCAGTTTACATCACTAAATACAGGTAAGCCACAGCTTCCAATGCTGTCTGGGATCTTTAGTTTTTTCCACACCCCACTAATGCTTTCAAAAAGTAAAATTCCTGCTATTAGGCCATATACAAAGAACCAATAATACAAACTGGATTGGCTCAGTATCTTAACTTTGCCTCCACTTTTGTCTTCCAACAATACTATCCGACCATCATGGTGGTGTTTCTTCCTAGAGGATGGTCCTCAGGGTAACAGATGTGGTCCCCACTTGGGATGTGGTCCCGGCTCAGTTCCTGGGAACCACTGTTACCACCTTCTCTCTGGCTTTCTGGTCACAGACTCTCCTACTAACCCCACTTGGACACCTCCCTCCAATGTGAACATGAAAGCAAATGTGTGTGGACAGATCAAGTAGACTTGTCCCTATTACTGTCCAACAAAATGGGCCAGCAGTGCCACCTTCACCACATAGGAAGACATTAGCACTGCCCTGAGAAAAAGTGGCAGTCAGCAGGATGCATCCTTCTCAATAGAATACTTCTGTGAAAGGGAAATTAAGTAAAAGCTTAAGAACCCCTTCAGAAAGGCTGAACTGCTGGCATCTTAAGGACTTATAACTAAATACTCAACAGACAGAAGGAATAAGGGCAAACCCTGGTGATCAGAACTTGAACCAACCTTCTGTCTTCTTGGGGAGGGGAGGGTAGGTTCGTTCGGGCATCAGCAGATCAGAGGCAGGGGTGGAACAAGGCCTCTGCCTGCATCCGCCCACCACCACCCTAGTGACCCTGCGCCTGTGATGCTCCCCTTAGGCTCTCACTGCACAAGGAGTGAAATCTCAACCCACCGTGAGTAAACAGGCCACGACAGACCTATTCATAGTGGCGAGTGCCAGAAGAAACAAGCTGCGACTGCTCTCTGGAAGGGAACAGCCCAGAGCGGGTAGGCACTGGGTACTCACAGTTTTATAGAAGGCTTTAGACTGCGTTCCCAGCACCTCGGATTTGGACACCAAGTCATCTAGCTTCTCACCTCGCTCTAACAAAGATTCCATGGTGTTGTGCTGGACAAAAGAAAAAAGAGAAAAGAGAACTCTGGTCTGTTCAGTGACTTGACATGAACCGCTTGTGGAAATTCAGTCACAGGGGTAAGCACCTCCCCTGGCCTCTTCTCCAACACACAAACTTTACCACTAAGCATCAGGACCCAGTCCCAGAACAGTTCTTGTCCCAGTGGACGGAACAGGACTTGGTGACATTCCTATGGAATCTAGAAGTGCTAAATGGGATATAAAGGATTTCCCAAAAAACTGTCCCCAGCACAGGCTTGGCCACCACTCTAGGAACACTCAAGTATATCCTTTTATATATTAGTGTGGGGGTGTGTGTGCATGTATATACGCGTTCTTTGGAAAGAGAAAACAACAGCTGGGTACTATATGGTTGTACTGGGTTAGACAGTAGCCCCTCAAAATTAATGCCCACTTAGAACCTCTGAATGTGACATGATTCGGAAACAGGGTCTTTGTAGATGTATTCAGTTAAGATGAGATCATACCAGATTAGGGTGGGCTCTAACTGGCGTCCTGATAAGAGAGAAAACAGAAACGCACACAGAAGAGAAGGCCATGTGACGACAGAGGCAAAGACTGGAGGGATGCATCTACAATCCAAGGAACACTAAGCACTGCCAGCAACCACCAGCAGCTGGCGATAGGCCTGGGATGACTCTCCCTCAGAACCTCCAGAAGGAAGCAGCCCTGTAGACACCTTGATTTCAGACTTCTGACTTCCAGAATTGTGCGACAATACATTCCAGCTGTCAGGTCATCCAGTTTGCGGCTATTTGTTATCAGCAGCCACAGGAAACTGACACCATGGGAGAGCTGTGCCGTCTCATACAGCAGCCACAAATAGCTCCTGAGCACTTAAGATGAGGCAAGTCCAAACAAATGTGCTTTAAGTGCAAACAAACCAGATTTCACACTCAGACTTGGTATGCACAACGCCTCATTAGTAACTTTTTAGATTGGTTACATGTTGAAAAGTTAGTATTCGGATATACTGGGTAAAATAAAATATACTATTATAATAAATTTCAACTATTTTCCTTTTACCATTTTAAAATATGGCTCCCAGAAAATTCAGAGTTAAAATATGACTCATATATATTACATTAACACTGGAGAGCACTATGACAGAACATGTCCTGCTTCCCTAAAGGGGGCTGTGCCCTAAATGTCTTCACTACAAACTGACTTAGGAAACAGAAACACCAACCCTTTTTTGAGGGTTCTAGGGAGAAAGGCCCTGCTGCCAGGGCCCCAAGGAAGCAGCAGCTCACGTCTCTCCCCAGGCGGCCACTACTACAGCAATGTATGCTCTAGCAATGAAATACCGTTTCGTATCTGTGCACGTATGTAATAGTACAGAATGAAGAATTAGCAAAAATGTCCTTGATCCCTACATACAGCTGAATCACTCATATTTTTAACATAAAAGGTAACTGGATTATGGATATGGACACCAATAACCCAAACTTTACAAGTGCAACTAAAATGGGTCTGTGTGAACATGACCCATCAGGTGTCCAGAGCAGGGAGAGGAGAGAGAGAAGGTGTCCCAGACTCCTCAGCACTCTCAAACTCAGACTCAGCAGTAGGAGGAGAAAACGTGGAGAAACACCCCCATGGTGGTAAGAAAGCTCAAGAGGTTACAAAAGACAGAGAGATGCTGCAAGACTTTCACATCTAACTTCCATCCCAAAGCCATGTTATTGGGAGTGCAGTCCAGGTCTATGTATGGAGGCTCTGGGACGCTTTTAATAGAATGTAGACTCCCAGGCTCTAACCCAGACCAACGAGTCCAAGCCCAGGAGACGCAGATGTATGCTGAAGCTACGCTGGTGTAGATGAAAAAGCTTTATCCTGGGGGTGGGTTTTTTTCTGGGCTTCACATCCACTTTATATATCCATCAGCTGCTGTGCACTGGTGGAAATTAGCCTGCATGGCAAGCAGGATGAAAAGATGTTCCAGGTGCTCACACACTGGTCAGAACAAACACATAAACAAGCAGTGACAGCAGAGTGACATGAAAAGGTGTAAGAGAGGACAGGGCCCAATCATGAGACTGTGTCAGGGAGTGTGCACTTTATTCTGAAGCGGATCTGAGAGCAGGAGGATTTTGAGAAGAGTGCAGATCAAAGGATACTGCATGGTGGACAGACTAGAGGTGGACAGCAAGTAAGGGGATCAGTTAGAAGCAAAGGCCACAAAAGTCAGATCTCAGGCAAAAAACAGATGGCTGTTCACATTTCACATGTGTGCAGAATTAAAAAAAAAAAAAAAGTTGAAGCAGCTGTTACAAATCAGGAGACTTCAACTAAAAATGGATGGTTCTAGCTTTTCTTCAACAGGCCTGACCAACTCTGGGCCTGTACTCCAGCCCATCGCCACCCTTTGGTCAATGCAGAGGGCTTCAGTCTGCTTACCTCTGATGCGGATACTGCAAGGGGAGGCACCTTTTGTGGGCTCTGAGACCTGACCTAACATAGGCACAGCGGTGGGAATCAAGTACCATGGAGGCCAGACCCTCAGAGCCCAGGACTGCTCAGACAGGGAGTGGCCATGGGGAGGAGAGATTCAAGGGCCCCACTGGTTCCCAGCTTGGTCCTCTACAAACAGTGGGTGCTGTAAACCAAAACAGGGGTACAGGAGGAGGGACAGTCAAATGCCCAGTGGTGAGGGGTGGGCAATCCCATTTCCCAGAGAGTGCTGTGGTTATTATCAAAACAAGGAGCAATTCTGTGTGTGCCTGGGCAGTGGTAAATCCTTTCACCCGCCTGCCCACCAGCCCCAGTTCTTGGGTTTGTTCTCCACTTTCCTGCTTACCAGAATGATTTTGGTCTCGTCTAGTTCGGCCTGCACTTTACTCATGGGGTCAGCTTCTCGGGGGTTCTAGGAAAGAGCCAAAAATAAGAACAAAGTCAGGACCAAGGTGGCTACATGGAAACAAAGCTCAAAACTGAGGAAGTGGACAAACTTTCATAGGTTAAAAACCATGGCCTGTTTAAACACACAACAGAGAAACACAAAGCCTGCCCAGTGCTTGAGTTCCCGGGTCTGCAGGTAGATTCCCTGTGATTTTCAACAGAAGGCTCAAGAGAGAACAATGGCACCAAAACCAGAAGTCATTGGACCAGAACTATCAGAACAGTTGACTTTTTCAGTTTCACACGGATTCTGGGCCACGTGGTCTCAGTATGATACTTCCTTAAACCCTACCTGGTATCTGCTGAGGTGACCATCCAGGGCTGCATAATGGATTGTGGCAGGGGATCCTACTGGCCAGTCCGCCTTGTCCACCTGGTTGGAGAATTCATCTAGTACCTGCAAGACAAAAGAACCTCAGCAAGTCACCCACATGTACTCACCACTACCTGCCGCAACAGGGCTTCACTCCTGAGCACCTCACCCTGATACAGGCTCCCATGCCACCTAGAGCCCGGGAAAAAAGAGGATATATAATGGCAAGGGGAAAATCTAGGCTAAAGTTCTTTCCAAATTTTTCTTATCATTAAAACAAATCCTATTCTAGAAATCAAAAGTGAAGTATGCTCAGCCTGACATGAACCTCACCTGGGGAATAATAAAAGTATTTCAAATTTTAACCTATAAGTGTCCAAGAAAAAGGACACTGACCCTCTAATCTTTCAAAGCAATTTTTCAAAAACGGAATTAGGCCCTCCAGATTTAAAAAACCACATTTCACATGCTTGGAAGTGTAGGGAATATGCTGATGCCTCTGTTTTCAAGGAGTTTAAAATTAGTACCACATGAAAAAATTAAACAATGCTTAGGTACAAGCTGCATGGTGCAACTGACCAACACCAGGGATAGAGCTGCAGTAACTGCCAAGAGGCAATGTGGTGAGAGTGAGGGCCTTCAGGAGGGGACCCCTCCAGCAGGAGCACAGAGGTGAGAACACAAGGCACAGCTGTCTCCAAGGGCCCCGTTCCCTGAGGAGAGAAGCTGCAACTCAGTAGCCTAAACCCAGATAGGATGAGGATAGAAGTCAGCACCAGAGAAGGTACCTGGGCAGGGATGCCAAATTCTCGATTTTGGAGGGTGAGGAGAGCTGAAAATATTTTGACTTTCGACACATTTCATCCCTATTCCTTGGTCACTGCTGTCACCACTGGCCCCAGTCCACAGATGTGCCACACTCATCATCCAAGTCCCACCGAACCAAACCAAAAACTCACCTTCTCCAGCAAGGTAAAGGCCACCCGGGATGGGTATTCATTGTCAGCAATGGCCACACCTGCAAGACTGTCATTCCGGACGTAGACATGGCACAGATACTCTAAGGAAACAACAGATCAGACGTGGATATTTACATGAGAGCTTCAGACTTTTTTTAATCCTCCAAAATCAAAGCATCACAATGCTGGGCTCCTGCCTTTTGGGTCAAATGAAGCCACTTGAAAGATCAATAGCTCTAATCAAGATTTGTGGAGAGACTGTGCAGCCTGGCTCAATGGACCACACATGGGAGCTTGGTGCAACACCTACTTCAGGACCAGTAAATGGCCAGAGGCCTAGTATGCAAAGCCAGGGCCAAAAGGACCACCAGTGGTGCAGAAAATACACCAAGGCAACATGGCCCTGGGAGCATTTCCAAGACACTACCTTGAGCTCAGGTTAGGTTGGGCTGTTATCTTGGGGATTTGCAGTTCTCTAAGGCTCTGTGCTGCTTCCAAACTAAGGGCAGCCTGGACAAGCCAAGCAGCCTCTACTTTCTTAAAAACAAACAAACAAACAAAAAACCCTTTCGGAGCAGACAAAAGTCAGAAAATTACCTCCCAGGCCCAGTCTTCCATATCATAGCAACCCTGCTTGGCCTGCTGGGTCGGTGACTAGGGGGAGGGGGGTCAATCTAGAAAAAGATTAGCCACTGCTGGCTGAGGTCTTCAGTGTTACTGTGCTAAAGTCATCACAGGATTGAAAGGTACAGTTTGTACAAGGGCTTCTGCAAAATATTCATAATCCACAGGATTGTTCATTTTCATCACTTCAAAAGGATTCAGAAATGACACAGCTAACCATATCCCAAGGAAAGAGAAATGTAAGGATTACAGCTTACAAATAAGAACCTTCTTGTCCTTAAGGATCTGACCCAGAAGATTGCAATGCTAAACAACAGAAAAACAAATAAAAGAGGAGGGAAAGACTATGAGCCCCTGAAATCAGAAAAGGGCCAGAGATAAAGGAGAACAAGAATGAGGAGGAGGAGGACAGGAGGTCATCACCAATGCTCCTCAGATTTCAAATACCATTCCCAAAAAAATAAGATTCAAACATGGGGTCAAAGTGCACACACTCCACAGAAACTGAGAAGCTGGTCAGTGTCTGAGGAATTGTCCTTAAATAATAAACTTGGAAAGGCAGACACCATTTAAAGGAAAACAAAGCGAAAACACTGAAATATTTGTGATTCAATTAATTCTGTAGGGTTAACAGCACAGACACCCCACATACAGGGTATCCCAAAAGTCTCCATACAAAGGAAAAATTCTGTAAAATCTTATAATGAATATTTTGTAAATAAAGGTACATTTAGCTACAATTTCCCATTTTCCCCATGTATGGTGACGTTTGGTACACCCTGTATATGCAACACTGCCTGTGTTGTCAGTCACATTTATATCATCAATTCAGTTACTCTTCATCACTGACTCAAGGTCCATGCATGTGTGAGATGGTCTTTGTCTGTATCTGATGAAGTTCATTCCTCAACTCTTTCCTTATCTGTCTGTATTAATATACACATCTAAAATAAATTGCTAAAAACTCTTATACAAAACCTGAATTATGAAAAACTAAAAATAATGAGTTTTCAGATTCCTGGTCAAAAAAAATCTAAGGAGCACAGAATGCAGTAGTGCTTCAACACTGCAAGCTGGAAATCCTTTTTTGAGGGGTCTGTAACTCTGAGGGGAAAGGGGAGAATACAATATGAACACTGCTTATTGCTCCAAGAGAGTCAGACCCTGATCTTAAGAGAGTCTAAGCTTGGGAGCACTTTTATCCAGGAAGCTTAGACTTCAACTGTGGGAACAGAATTCTGCATAAATATGAAAACGAGGAAGAAAGAGAGAACAAGCTAGCAGAGGAATGGGGTCCCAGTAGAGAGGAGAGCTGTGTGCTGCCTGAGGTGTGGCAGCCAGACCAGCACACACTCAGAAGTTGGAGAGCCCTCTTACCTTGTTCTTTGACAGAAGATCTGGTGCCTTTCGCTGAGCGCTCCACAATCAGTTGACTTGTGAAGGTCATGAATTCCTGAACACTAAGAAATAGTGTATTTATTTAGTGTGTATTTATTATCTTCTTCCCGTCACCTTGTCCCCAACCAAATGGAAAGTGACCTCTGAGCTTATACATAAGGAGACATTGCTTCTTGGTTTTGTTCCTTTCCCTCTCAACCCTAATAACAAATAATAAACACTCTGTAAATGAAAACAAATAAAGATAATTATGAATCATCATCACCATTCAAGCAACATCTGTTTGCTACCTAGCTTACCAAAATCACCCACTTCAGACTTCTGGGGAATTTTACAGGCTACAGTCTATTTAACATTTTGGTCACAGCATGATTTGGGACACAATGGCGAAGCAGGAGGCAACTCCTGCTCTTAAGGCCCCGCTAACTTTCAAGAAGCAGGACAAATAAAAACAGCACTAGAAAAACAGTAATGGCAAAAACTGTCAGGCAGATGCATAACCAGTTATGGCTATGGCCACATGACGGACCCTGGCAATGCCACAAACATACACAGTGAGTGCTGGCTCAGGTCTACTGGGGCTCATCCATGGGACCAGCACCCTGGGAGGAATGGAAGGAAACAGATTAGCCAAGACAAGGAAGGGGGAAATGGCTCATACAAAGGCTGAAAGGAAGGAAAGGGTTCATCATGGGCCCAGAAGAGAGATCTGGCCAGAATGGAATAGTCATAGATGATCCAGCCAGAGGACCAGGGGCTAACAAGGAGCCTCTGACTAGGGATGTGATATAAAGGGCAGCCAGAGCCATCAGAGCAGGGTCTTTAACTTGGAGTTCACAGCAGGCTCCAGCAGAGCCATATAGAAAACTGAAGACCCAACTCTGGGATCACAGTTCCACCACTTACTAGGTATGTGACCTCAAGCCAGTTACTACGCTGTGCCTTATCAATAAAATCAAGACCCATGTGACAATTAAATGAGTTAATAAAGTACTTGGCATAAAGCTTGGCACACAGTATTACTTGTTATTATCTTGAGGGAATGATATGATAAAAATAGTCCCTTAGAGAAGAAGTCCCCAAACAAAGAAGCCTTTGCAGTAAAACTAAAAAGAGACAGCGCTTGAAGTAGGTCTGTAATTAGACAGAAGAAGAATTGTGTTAATTGTGACAGCATGTATCTGAAGGCCAAAAAAGCTGGAAACCACTCAAAAGGTTTTAAGCTTGGGGGTCTGGTAATCATGGGGCAGGCAGGACAGAAGTGAGGTCATCTTATAAGAAAATAAGCTCAGCTAGAACATGTGTTGTTTTGAGATGTTAGTAGAGATGTCCATTTAGTGTTATAGCTGTTAGTCATCTGAAGGTAGTGTGGGTATCCCAACCACGTAAGGTATAAGTCCTACAATGAAATCTCTGAGAATTTTCAATATTTTTTTTCATTATTAAACATGTGGCATCACTATGAGAATCTTCAATATTAACTGAAAGGAAAAAATAAAAAAATCAGAGCGAAGTTGGCACCAAAAGTTCCATCTGAGAAAAGCAGTAACACAGAGCAGAGAATAGAGGTCATGGTAAAGAAAGCAAAGTAACAAGAAGAACTCTTAAGAAGGAGGCATAAGATGATAAAGCAATTCCACCTTTGGATATATATAAAAAATAAATGTAATCAGGGTCAAGATACTTGTACATCATGTTTATAGCAATATTATTCACAATGACTAAAACGGGGAAGCAACCCAAGTTCCATTAACAGATGAGTAAATAAGCAAAATATGGTGTATATATACAGTGGAATATTATTCAGCTTTAAAAAGGAAGGAAATTCTAATAGGTGGAACATGGATGAACTTTGAGGACATTACTCTAAGTGAAATAAGCCAGTCCCAAACGGACATAAACTGCATGATTCCACTTGTATGAAGTCCCTAGAGTAGTTAAAATCATAGAGACAAATTAGAATGGTGGTTGCCAGGAGATGGGGGAGGAAGGAATGGGGAGTTAGTGTTTAATGGGCACAGAGTTTCAGTTTTACAAGATGAAAAGAGTTCTGGAAATAAATGGTGGTGATGGTTACACAAAATTATCAATTTATTTAATTCCACTGAACTACACACTCAAAAATAGTTAAAATGACAATTTTTATGTGCATTTTAGAATTAAAAAAATAAATTTTTAAAAAGAACCCAAAAGGAGCAGAAAGTTTCAACAAAACAACAAAATTTTTTTGTAGATCTAGCCAACAAGTCACTGGCAAAGAACTCTCATCAAGAACAAATAGTTGCACTGAAGCAGTGAAAACAGAATCCAAATGGCAGATTCCATCAGACTTTAAGACAAGATGACCACAGATACTGATCCTGTAGGGTCCTTCTCCTTTTGTGCCTGAGTCACCCCACCCCTCCCACCAATGGGCTGAAAGTGTCTGTGGTACTTCTAATACCTTCTTGCGATTAAAGCACCCCAGAAACATTTAAAAGCCTGTAAGCCCTATAGATTCCATGCTTCCTTCCAAATCTTCAGTGTAGAAAGAATCCTCTCCTACTAGTAGTTCTCAACCTTTAAAAAGCATACAATCTGGGTTTGCATCCTAGGTGGTTGTGGTATATAATCTCTCCGGACCTCAGTGATTTCACGCACAAAAAAAAGAGTATACCAATATCTCTCATACTGAATTTTGGGAAGGAGCCCCACAGGAAAATAAAATATGACTCTCAAGATGTGGCACCCAGGCTCCCAGGGTCAGAATCATTGGATGAGAGATACTGGTTTAAAATATAGATTTCTAGGCTTCTACCTACTAGTTCAGAACATCTGGGCATGAAACCTGACGATATGCACTATTTCAAAGTCCCCTTATAATTTTTACACGAAAGAAATTTGAAAAATACTGAATACAGGACGATGTTCTATAATAGTATAGGCCTTTTACGAGCGAATGTTGGAGGTACACTGCTCCTTAGAGGTACATTCGGCGGTACAAGGGTACAGGCCCAGACTCCAGGCTCTCCCCGCCCCGCCCCCCTGTCCACGGACCTCCCCTCTCCACCAGGCCCGTGACTCCGACCAGGGCCTCCCCTGCCCACCCTGCCCCTGCCTTCGGGTCTCCCCAATCCTCCCCCGATCCCCGCCCCTGCCCCCGACCCCAGCCTCTCCATCTGGCCGCCACGATCCCGCCGCCTGCTGCCGCGCACCTGGACCTCTGGAAGAAGCTGAAGGAAGACACGTCGTACGCGGCTTTGAGGAGCACCACTTTGGGGTCGCCTTTGTAGAGAACACTGAGGCTGTACAGCTTCATGGCGCCGAGCCCTTGGGCCGCCCGCCCCCGCGCGGGACCGGCTCGCAAGGAGCAGCGCAGCCGCCGCCCACTGGCCCACAGCCGCCGGCTGCTGACGGGGCTGCCGCCGGCTTCCTCCTCCTGCCTCTAGGTCCACTTCCGGTTCCGGTCAGGCGCTGTCGCCCGAGACCAAGCGAAGGTTTCTCATGCCCCGGATGCAAAAAGGAGCGGCCGGAAAAACAACGCAGAGACAGGAAGGGCGCTGCGTGTGCTGGTGTTCCTGACTCCGCCCGGTTCGCCCGGGGGACGTGGCCGCGTCCCGCGGTGCAATGCTGGGGGCTGCTGGACCGTTTTGGGTCGTACCGGGGCGCTCTGGGCTGTGCTGCGCCGCCCAGGTCGCTCCCACTCCCTACTCCGGGCCACAAGAGCAACTCACACCTGCCTCTTGGGCAGTGAGACCCAGAGCAACACCCACGGGCCGGTACTCTGCTGGAGGGAGGGACCTTTTCTTCCTCAGGCCCCTTCAGGGATGTGAAGAGTGCCTCCCGATGTCAGATTATTGAGTGCTCCTGCCGCGTGTGCGAGCGTATTCCGGGCGACACAGGACCGCGCAGCACAAGGGTGCAGGGGAAAGCGCTGATTTAGGACCTCACAAAGTAGCAGAGCCTCTTCCTCTCGAAAGTGGGCCGAAATTGAGCTCCGTATTGCAAGGAGCAGCTTGGTGCACGTGACGAAGAAAACTTCATTTTGCTTGCGTTGTTGAAATAATGCAAGTCCATGGATGGAATGAGTGAGGCATAGTTCCCTGAGGGTGCCACATCTTGCCCGTTTCTTGTGTATTTAATGGCATCCTGTAATCAGAAAGGAACTTGCAAGATGCATACACATGAAAGGACCTTGGTCTTTGTAAGTTGGCAGTAAGGTCGCACAATATCATACTAGAAGCAGCCAGATCTGCGATGATGGGAAAGAGATGATATAT
This sequence comes from Cheirogaleus major, assembly GCA_963574435.1. Classification (NCBI taxonomy): domain Eukaryota; kingdom Metazoa; phylum Chordata; class Mammalia; order Primates; family Cheirogaleidae; genus Cheirogaleus; species Cheirogaleus major. The sequence continues at coordinate 11,974 of CAUYPO010105037.1, forward strand.
TGGAAAACCAACAGTATCACTCTAAACATTACTGTAAATCAGGATTTCTCCACCTCAGCACTGTTGACATTTTGGGTTGGATAGTTTGTTGTGGGGTGGAGGCTGCCCTGTGCATGGTAGGCGGCATCTCATGCCTTGTACCCACTAGATGTCAGTATCCACCCAACTCCCATTGTGGCAATCAAAAATGTCTCCAAATGTGACCTGGGAAACAGTGGATTAGAGAACCATTGCTCTAAACAATCTGTGGCAGAAGGAAGTTCCCAACACCTGCCCACTCAGCACCTCCCTCACCAACCCTTTTCCCTGGGTATTTCCAAGTACGGAAAATGGAAAAGGCTTTTCCACATCTCCTACATTTTGGTGCTAAACATCAGGAACAGCCGTTGGCCATAGCTAGGCCCCTCCTGCCTGCACTGACATCGTTGCCCTCTAGGCGGCAGGTGAGAGTAGTTTCTTAGGGAAATCCGTGGAGCCCCTGTTCCCTTCTTCGCTGAAAGTTGTACAAAAGGATCAGGAAGACAGTGCTTGGATGAAATAGATTTAAATGTATTCACTTGACACATAATAGTAGCCATCCCAAAGTTTCTCTTACACTAGACACTTTCCATGTGCTACCTCATTTAATCTTCACTAAAACAGAAGACAATATTATTACCACCTTACAGACATAGAAACTGAGATTCAGTTTAAGGCAATTGTTAGTAAGAGGCAGAGCTAGGTTTCAGATGTCAACATTGAAATGCTTAACAAACTCAGCAGCCCAGCTCTACTCCTGGCAGCTCCCCACTCCTCTCTGGCCTTGCTCAGCCTCCGTTGCCCCAGGAATCCTCACAGTCATATGGTTGCAAACTTCCCAAGCTCACTTGTCTTACTGAAAAGCAAAACCTGCCTTCCATTGCATCATGCCAGCTGTCACCCAACTTAGATTCAGTCCCAGGACTGCCACACCACAAAACCACAAAAGTGAGCAAACCATTACTCTCTCTGAGTCTCCTTTTTTTTTTTTTCATCTAGAAAACTAGAAAAATACCCTTTCCATAGGTGTGTTGCTAGGAACAATAAAACAATATATTCCATGCTTTAGTCATTGTTGAACAAGGAACAATGATAATTGTATTGTTATCATTAATGACAAAAAGGAATAGCGATCATAGTAGGTTGAAAGTGTCCTACAGACTATGGGAAGTGAATATTTGAAAGTAAGCTAAAATAGACTAGATAATAGTATTGTATCCATTTTAATTTCCTGATTTCAATCACTGTGTATGGTTACGTAAGAGAATTCTTTGTTTTTAGGAAGTACACACAAGTATTTCGGAGTAAGGGACATCATATCTGCAACTTACTCTTTTTTTTTTTTTTTTTTTTTGAGACAAAGTCTCACTCTGTTGCCCAGGCTAGAGTGCCGTGGCATCAGCCTAGCTCACAGCAACCTCAAACTCCTGGGCTCAGGCGATCCTTCTGCCTCGGCCTCCCAAGTAGCTGGGACTACAGGCATGTGCCACTATGCCCAGCTAATTTTTTCTATATATATATATATATATTTTAGATTCAGTATTTTATTTATGAGTAACTGTACAGGATTCAAGTGTCTAATTTAGGTCCTACGTACAACAGTGAAAATTTAAAAATGAGTAATTCAGCTTACAATAAAAGATATTTCCATCTCAACTTTTAAAATATGCTATGTTAACTCAGACCTTTTTAAAATTATTTTTCAGATGAAATTTTAAAGTAAGTTCTCCCAGTACCCAGGTTACCATATTATATAGTATAAAGAAAGTGAGGCATTCTGGGTATAAAGAAAGTGAAGCATTCTGGGCACCCAGGTCGAGCCCACCGCTGCCCCCGTCGCCTGAGGGGAGCGAGAAGAGTCGGAGACCAGGGATAAAACGCTGGAGTCACCACCAGAGAGGAGCCTACTCCTTAGCAGCAGCCGCCAGAGAGGACCGCCCACCCACTCGCCCATCCCCCTGCCCCATTCACAATGCAACCTGCTTCTGCAAAGTGGTATGATCGAAGGGACTATGTCTTCATTGAATTTTGTGTTGAAGACAGTAAAGATGTTAATGTAAATTTTGAAAAATCCAAACATACATTCAGTTGTCTTGGAGGAAGTGATCATTTTAAACATTTAAATGAAATTGATCTTTTTCACGGTATTGATCCAAATGATTCCAAGCATAAAAGAACAGTCAGATCAATTTTATGTTGTTTATGAAAAGGAGAATCTGGCCAGTCATGGCCAAAGTTAACAAAAGAAAGGGCAAAGCTTAATTGGCTTAGTGTGGACTTCAGTAATTGGAAAGAGTAGGAAGATGATTCAGATGAAGACATGTCTAATTTTGATCGTTTTTCTGAGATGATGAACAACATGGGTGGTGATGAAGATGTAGATTTACCAGAAGTAGATGGAGCAGATGATGATTCACAAGACAGTGATGATGAAAAAATGCCAGATCTGGAGTAAGAAATATTGTGTCATCACCTGGATTTTGAGAAAGACAAATAACTTCTCTGCAAGATTTCATAATTGAGAGAATTCCTGAGTTGATAGCTCTAAAGGCAGATGCTGTATTTGCCTCCTTTAACCCATTTTTCAACCTGTTTGTTTTTTAAAGGCTTCACTAAGGGTTGATATGTACCATTGTATGGGGCGATTTTAATCAGCTAAGGCAATAACCTTATGCATGAACATTTCCCAGACTTCCATGAAGCCGTTGAGGTCCTAGGCAATTGATACAGCAGTTGTGATAAATAAAAACGTTTCACCTAAGTCTCCTTTTTTTCATAACATAGACACTGACATGATAGGAAGTTCTCAGCTTTAGGGAAAGATAACTAAATTTTAGATTTTTAGAACATGGACTCAAAAGTGGCTGAAACAAATTGGCTGACACCTTTAACTGGTAACCTCTGTTGTTCCTCTGGTGTGTCCTTCAGGATTGTTCCACTAAAGTTTATTTTTCAAAAAATTTGCTTTACATTATTGTATGTAAGTAATCACTTGTCAGTGTTCCAGATGTATCTTAGCTAAGACTAGTGAATGCCCTAACTTAGATGGTTTTTGAAGCCTATACATTTGGTATTTGGCCCTTAAGCTTTTACATCTCTTAGCATGGAAGACGAAGAAAGCTGTACGTCGTTGCTTGAGAATCTGTACATTTAGACCAGATTTGTATTTGCACTGTCAGTATGGCAAGTGAGTGGAAAAATGTTAATACACTATTGGGTTTTTTTATTTCTTTCTTTCTTTCTTTTTTTTTTTTTTTATTCAGCTTATACCAGGGCTGAAAACCTCAATTTATGTTCATGACAGTGGGGATTTTTTAAATGTCTACATTCTTTCTAATAAACTGTTGGAAGACTCCTTGGCTTTCTTTTTAAGTGTCTGGCTTACTGTAATTTCATGTATTTACCATTTACTGAAATGGAGTTTTTATTTGAGGAAGAATTTGGGATTATACTTCTGTTTGAAAAGAGGCTTGCTGTAATGTTACAGGAAACCTTTTTAAAGTGGATCTGTAATAGAAAATTGTAGATGCGCTTTGCGGCAGTTGGAAAAGAAAGTGTTGTGATTTGATTGAAATAAACTAAATGTGTTGTCCTCCTAAAAAAAAAAAAGAAAAAGAAAGTGAAATATAAAAATACAACAAATACTAATACATTGTGGTTAATAGCTCAGTTTACTAGCTGTTTTAATAAAGTAAAACTTTATAGTGAAAATAATGTACTAGAAATGGCTTTTTAAAAGCCTTCTTTTATATGATTACAAAATGATATGCTTACAAAATGACAGACATGGGCGAAGACATCCTGTGAGTAAAGCTGAGCACTAAAGAGACAGGTGACTGTGTAAAGCCAGAGCCTACTTAGGGTAGCTTCTAAGCATTACTGGTCTTAAGTTTAACAATGCGAAAATCTCACTTTATCACCTATTTTAACAGTTTGAAGAGGAATTCCTTTGGCTCTCATGATACTTAGTCCAGCACCACCTTCCCTTTTTGATGCCTCTTCACTCTTGAGTAGTGACTTATTGTATCGTCCATCACAAAATCATACAGTACTTTGACCCAGGAATTGTAGTGGGGAGGTTGTCGTAGTATTCAGCTGCTATTTTCCTCACCAGTGGAAGACTTTTTCCAGGAATGTTGGGGCAGTCATGATGTTCATTATGATAACCCACATTGAAGGTAAGTAAATTCAGAGGCCCATAATATGAGTAACTTTCATGTCCCTTTAAGAACATGTAATGTTCAGCTATAAAATGTCCAGAAATCGGATGCAAACCCTCTATATATTTTTAGTTGTCCAGCCAATTTCTTTCTATTTTTTTAGTAGAGACGGGGTCTCACTCTTGCTCAGGCTGGTCTCGAACTCCTGAGCTCAAACGATCCCCATGCCTCGGCCTCCCAGAGTGCTAGAATTACAGGCATAAGCCACCATGCCCGGCCTGCAACTTACTCTTAATGGGTTCATATATATATTAATATATACACGTGTATGTGAAAGATAAAGCAAATACAGTAAAGTTAATTTAAGGAATCAGGATAAAGGGTATCCAAGAATTCCTTGTACTGTTCTTGCGACTATTCTATAAGTCCAAAATGGTGGGGATGGAAAAGGTAAGATTGTAGGGGTGGGACACTGAGGTTATGAACACAGGATGCACAAGGGTGGGGGTGGCACAGTTCTCCAGTCTAGGCTCCCCATCAAGCATTAGAAGAAAAGCCCCCCTACAGACAGAACTGGAGAAACACTGTCCGTGACAAATGGCCCAGACCCTACCAGTTTGCCCCACTAGGCAAGGCAGGAACCCACCCATCTTTGCAGCCTTGCCTAGTTCACATAAGATGCCAGCCATGTCTGCACAGCAGAACCCCCAGGGAGCCAGGTAAAAGCCCGATAAAGGGCATACCCCCAGGAGGCCTAGTCCAGGTGAGGAGCCCAGCCACGCCATGGCCCCTACCCCCACACCTCCTCTTCCAAGCAGCCAGGGCCAGGGCATCTGGGCTGTTGTCACACTAAATGTAACATGAGCTTCCACAGCTCATATGGGAAAGGGGCATTAAAAGGGACCCTCGACATGGTCAGGTCTTCATGGCCTGAGTAGGTCGCCAAGGTGTACAGATTTGATGCCATCAATCAGGGCCATCAGCAGATCCAGCCCCAGGAATACTGCTACTACCACAACCTCTCACTGAAGCGTCCCAGGCTCCCACTGGGTTCTCCAGACCACAGGGAAAACAGATATGGTCTGCCACCAAATGTTTACTAAGCTCTGTGACCAGCTATGAGGGAACGGGGATGTCAGAGCAAGGGAGGCGCAAGGATAGGAGGATACTTGGGTAGGAAGGGATCACAGCCGAAGAAGATAGGAGGCAGGCAAGCCAGGTAGGAGCTCTTAGAAGTAGTGAGGCAGGTGCCCTTGTTTTGAGGCTGCCTCCCCTGCAGAGGCTTCCCAGAAGCTTTATTTGGCCTAGAGATACCCTTCCCCGGCTGGGGGGCTAGAGATGTATATGTAGCCACTATAGACAAATGCCAGGAATCGGGAATAGGGGCACATGGTGATTTAGGCCAGTGGCTTGTCCTGCTGATAGCATCTTTATGGCATGTCCTTACGGTGTAGAGAAAATGGGAGAAAGTCTGCAGAGGCGGTGAACAGGGGCACACAGGACGGCCTAGGGAGGAGTCCCTGCTTCCAGACCAGCATACACCTCCCATGACCTCAGGGGTCTGGGCCCCATGTGAGAGCAGAAAGGAAGATGCAGAGGAAGGGTGAGAAGAGGAGCTGAGCCTTCAAAATGGCTGCATGCATCAAACACAACCTAACAAACTACAGCAGTGAGCACAAAGGGAAAGAAAGCCCTGATAAGGATACACATTGCATGGCCTCAAGTCTGAGCCCACACCGAGCCACATGGTGCCCCAGGCCTGAGCCAATCAACCAGCCATCCCTGTTGCCACGGTGATTGGTTTACGGATGGGCACATGACCCATGAACCAATCAACGCAGGCTACCCATTGGCCGTCAGTAGGCCATCCAATCAGAGCAAAGCCCAGGACTTTGACACTTGAGAAGAGAGAAGGGAAAAAGGTCAGTGAACCTCAAAGAGGATAAATACAATTTTTGGTTAAACACGGAAGATCAAATACAGACGTTATATGAACTCCTTCCCAAATATCCTCCACTACAGTGACACAAGACAAAGAGCAGGAGGAGAACAATTACAAGGAGGAGTGAATGGAAGTGGGGAGGTATGAGGCGAGGAGGCTGCTGCAGGCTGTGGGGAAGGGGCTAGGGGAGGGGTGGGGACCAGTGATCGAGAGTCCAGAGGGACCAAAAGAGGCAGGGGTGTCCTGAAGAGGTTCATACCTGGAGAGGGCAGCTCCCTCCCACCTGGTCACCAGATCCTTCAGCCAGGAATGTACCACCATCTACCCCACACCAGGGAGGAGGATGGAGGACCTTCCTTTGGGAGAACTTAATGGCTCAGAGATGCTACCACTTTGCAGTCCCCAATTAAACCACTCATTGTTTCAAGTAGTTGAGCAAATATCCCACCCCACCCCATGAGGCCACCCCACAAGGCCCTGGCACTGTGTAGTGTGGCTGCCCTTGGTCAGGTGACATTCCATTCAACTGTGGCCAGGGAGGGCAGAACCATGTGGCACAACCTGGGACTTCTACATGAAGGACTGTGGTAAGGAACCCTTAGGGGCTACCTGCCACCTCAGGTTGTCTGATCAAATGACAGAATGAATGCAGAAATACTTTGTGAATCATAAATGTTTTCACCAATATTTGTTATAATGACAATTTTTCCTTCTTCTAATAAATATATTGCCTTTCTTTAAGAATAAATCTAATAAGAAATGTATAAGATCTGTATGAGAAAAATAATAAAGCTCATTTTACAGACACAGAAGAAGACCTAAATAAATGGAATAACATATCATATTTTTAGATGAGAAGATTCAATATTATGTAGATGTTAGTTCTCTGAGATGAATCCCCAAATTCACAAATGCAGTGCATTTCCCATGAAATTATCAACAGCATATTTTCTGAAATGGGATAAGTAGATGCTAAGATTTATATGAAAGATAAAAGGTACATGGTAGGAAAAATTTTATAGGAAAAAAGGGGGATTCTTGCCACACTAGATAATAAAACAACTAAAAAGTTATACAAGTGGAAAGAGTGCAGTATTGGCAGAGGCATGAAAAAACTATCTAGCAAACAAGGCAAAGCCAAGGCCAAGGCCCACCTGACTTGGCAGGTAAAGTGTAATGAGTCCGTTTTACATTCTGACAAGTTATCACTGACAGAGACAGGAAAAGAAAGAGTGCCCAAGAGTGCAACTCCCTGGGTCCTGCCCCATACTCCAAAAAGTAGGTCACTAAAACAAAAGGGGCCAGATGCTTGCAACATCTCCTCTTGCTAAGGAGCCAATTTCAGGCTGCAGCTGTGCCCTGAGGTGGGTGGGAAGAAAGCCTCATACTATCCCATCAGAATCGGGAGACAACAGACAATGAGAAACTCTCCTGAGCCTCCTAAGGGCATGGGGAAGGGAATGGGATATGGCCTCGTAGCAGCTCCCCACAGTCTCCCAGAGGATCACAGGTTGTTCTGTCAAGACTCAGATCAGCTGTGGTTCCAGCCTTTGCTCGCGTGGCCAGTAGGTATAGTTGAAAGGTGACCAGAGCAGAGTTGTTTCCATACAACACAGAAATAAAACAATAGAATGCAAACTGTGGGTACAGTCCACATTACAAATCAGTGGGTAAAGGACAGCTTCCCCAACAAATAGCCATATTGGACTCCAACCTCACACCATACACAAAAGGCTACCTGAGGCCCTGTGAGAGCAGAAAGGAGGATTTGGGAGAAAGGGGAGAATGTGAGGTGTGCCCTCAGAATGGCTGGGCACATCCAACACAGACAATTCCAGAAAGATTGAAGTGCTGAGTCTATTTCTTAAATGTAAAAATAATAGGAGGAAATGTGAGAGAACATTTTTACAATGTGGGGGTGGAAAATGCTTTTCTTAACAAGACGTAAAGCTCCAAAGCAAGAAAGCAAAGATTGAAATTCATAAAAAGTAGATACTTCTGTATGATGAAAGACACTATTAATCAAGTTGTAAGTTTAACAAGACTGGAGGAGAGATCATAGCATATTTAACAAACAAAGGATTAATAATATGATAGATATTATAGACAATATAAAAATAGTTTCTACAAATCAATAGGTAGAAGATAATTCAATAGCAACACAGTTAAATAATGTAAATGAATCATCCTTAAAAGAAGAAATGCAATCACCAATAAATATATGAAAAGGTATCCAGCTTTTTGCAATTCAAACAACAATGAGATGACCAATCAGCAAAAATCCATAAAGATTTATCATCTCAAGGATTTGCCAGGATATAATCAAACTCCCAAGGTTGGTGGAAGTACTAATAAACTGGTGAAGCCATCTGAGGAGGCGAAATAGTCTCCAATTAACCAAATTGTTAAATGTGTACAGCATTTGAACTTGCCATTCAGCCTCTCGGAGCCATCCAGAAGAAACACTGGCACATGTTTACTTAGATGAAATACAAAGATTTCTGCTGCAGCCTTGTGAAAATAGTCAAAAACTGAAACTGTCTCAATGATCATCAATAGGAAGTTGATTTTTAAATGGTAGAGTATGTCCTTCTGGAGAGATCTCACCGGTCACTCCTCCTCACTTCCCTGCTGACCTCTGGCTGTCAGTGGCCTCTTTGGCCTACACCAACACTATCCAATCTGGTAGCCACTAGCCACACTGAGCACTTGAAAAGTGGCCAGTCCTAACTGAGAAGTGCTGCTGTGTGAGACACCAGGTCTCAGGGTCTTAGGCCAGAAGCACGTTTTGTTCCAGACTGTTGACTGAGCGCCTGGAGCCAGCGCCAAGTGGGCTCTGTTCTCTGAGTCCCCCTACCACGCAGGGCCCACCTCTCCAGGGGCACTTGGACTGCGAGGATGAGAGACAGCTGAGGCTCCCCGAGCAGGGCAATTGGAGGACGCAGTCTCTATGGGCCCCCGTTCTGGCAGTGCCCACCTTAGCCTGGCTCACCTGGGCCAGGCCCACTGTTGCAGTTCAGGTTTCCAGACGGCAGGCGGGAAGGCAGGACAAAGCCCTCTGGTGGTCCCGACACACGTGGCTATGCCTGCGGCCAAGCTGCCTGCTCCCTTTCCTCTGGTTCCCAGACTCTTGGGCGTCTCCGCTCCTCAGGACATGAGTGTGGGAGATCCTGAGACACTGCCCTGGGAACTGAACAGGTGGCAAAGTCTTCACAGGCTGGCAGTCACTGCAGTGACAAGGTGATTAAGCAGTCACCATGGTGATGGGGATGGAGGCCTTTTGCCACCAGTCCCAGTTTTCTGCATGGCAGCAGCTCTAATGACAGGATGGTCAGCCCTGCTGAGGCCACTCCTGGTTACCATGATAACCACGGGCCCTCTCTGGAGCACAGAAGCCCTGACCGGAGCATCCCCCGCTCCACACCTGGCCGGAGCAGGCAGTGTCCAGCACCACTGAGCCCTGGAGGAGCAGACCGGGGCGTGAGAGACACAGTCGCTGGAGGCCTCATTACTCAAAAGCTGTCCCCAAGCCTCCGGAGGGGAGAGGACCTTTCCTGCTGAGTCTGTCTAGAGGACACCGAGCCCCACAGTCAGCACAGCCCAGAGAAAGCTGACCAGTGCTGAGGACGCCGCCCTGGAGGCAAGTGATGGCCCTGCCTGCGGGACAGCCGGCCTGACAGCCTCCGAGGGAAGGGTGCGGAAGAGGCGTTTGCCACTTGCTGGAGAACAATGAAAAGGAGGAGACTGTGACTGAGCCTGCCTCAAACCTGAAACCAGCCAGGTGGGCCATATTCTCCCAGAGGCTGGTGCGGCCGTGCCCCCTGCTGGGGGAAAGCCTTGGATATTTCTGCTTGCGAGACCTGTCGGGAAGCTGAGGGGTCCCAGCTCCCCGGGCTGGCCGCTGCGCAGATGCTGGACGACAGAGCCAGGATGGAGGCCTCCAAGAAGGAGAAGGTAGCCCGCCGCTTCGTTCGGTGTTCTGGAAGTGTTCATTTGCACGTCCCCGACACTCAGTGGTTTGTTTTGCACCTCAGAATTTGATTTTATGCACAGGCTCTTTGAGAAGGATCTAGCTGGGGACCCTTGTGGGCCAGGAAGGCCCTCACTGACTAGCAGATCTGTCCTCGTTTCAGACTCTGACCCTGTGACCTGGAGGTCAGACTGCCAGGAGGTCTGGGAAGCAGCCTCCTCCGCTGGGAAGAGGGTCTGGGGAGTTTATGGGGAGTTTAACCCCCCAGCTTGGGGGGTTATGGGTCTGGGGTGTCAGTGCAGAGCCCTAATTTTGAGGCAATGCTCAACAGACATCGTGACAGGGCAAGGACAACTACACTTCCTTGCAGGAATCTCTCCACAGGGAGCCTGAGGCTGCTGCTCCCTGGTGAAGAGAGAAGGGTAGTTATTTTTCCAAAAACAAAGAGAAATCCAGACGTCCTTTGAGCCATCCCTGGGTCCAGCAGTGATTGAGGAAAGAGCTGGGGACAGGGGACATTTGCTGTGACACCTTGGGGTGGAGGGTTGTGTGCCCACATCGCCCACTCTGGGGGCTCAGGCACAGTGGGGGAGACAGGGTAAGTGGGCAGATCTGGCCACGTTGGGCATGTTTTCCTCTTGCCGCTGTGTGTGAAATGGCGAGGTCAGCACAAACACCGGGCTGGGGCTGCTCTGGTCGAGCTAATGATGTTAGGCGGAAAACAGCCAGCCCCAGCCAGAGGCACGAGCCCCAGCCAAGTCCCTTGTCCCAGTGGCTGCCTGCCACTAGTTCCATGGCAGCGATCTGGATGAGAAATCCTGCCCAAAGGGGCCCCTTCAGGCCACCTGGAGAGAAGGAAGGTGGCGTCTTTGATTGGCACAAGTGGAGCAGTGGCTCAGAGACAGAGCAACGTGGATGTGTGGGCTGCAGAGATCTGGCGCTTTCCCCAAACGGGGAGAGAAAGCATAGTACATGCGTGTGCGTGGGTGTGTGTGTGCTGCAGAGAACTGGTGCTTTCCCCAAACAGGGACAGAAAGCACAGCATGCTTGTGTGTGCTACGCACGTGTGTGAGTACGCTATGTGTGCACATTTGTGCCTGTGCATGCCTCTGTGTGCACATGTATATGTACGTGTGTGCCTGTTTGTGCCAGCGTGTGTGCACAATGAATCACTTTAATAAAGGCTGCAGCATAGCTGTCCCCAAGCTTCCTGCATTCACAGTGAGCCGCCTTCTTAACTGGGCATCCGTTCCTGGACTCTGGGGCTGCCCATCCCCTGCCATTTCTGCTCCACATGGGAGGAGTTGCTGTTCCTGCCAGGGCCAGCTATGGACCTGGGCCAGGGCCTTTGGGGGGGGGTCTCTGATACCCTGGTCAGGGCCAAGAGTAGAGCAAGGCACCGCCTTGTGCACAAACTTTAAGGGGGCACCAAAAACATCAGTCGTTAAGTTATATATGATTTTAATGCAATATTTTAAATAATTAAAATTAATGTCAAAAATTCATGATGCACAAAATACCAAATTCTAAATGAAGACAGGATGAGTATCACCGACTCCTCCACTTGCCTGGGCACTATGCCAACCCCTCCTCCAGTGCCCGGGTAGCAGGGGGCCAGGGTCGGGTGAGGGAGCTGCAATATCCACTCCTCCCCTGCTTGCTCTGACTGCAACCCTTGTCTTGGGGAGCCTGGCTTGGTTTAAGGGTCATCCTGAGGATCTGTCCAGGCCCTCCCAGGTCCAGTCCTGTGTCCCCTGGGAAGTGAAGTGCTGTCCCCACCCCAAGCCAGCGTTTGACCTTGGAGCGAAGAGCAGTGCCCTCTTTACACTTTCAAAGTTGTCCTCAGGACATCAGCTGTGGTTGTATCTGTGCAGATTTGTGGGGGAAATGTCTTCTTTCCCCTTTTGGTTGCTTTGAAGGTGGCTAAAGTGTTGCTGGTTTCCCTCTATCCATTTTTCTGGTTGGGAGCAGCCATCTTGCCTATGCTGACCTTCCAGATCTTACCCATGGGTACTCCTTTGTAATCTGCAGGATCCTGTGGCCTCAGTACTGTGTCCAGTGGCTTCCCCATGTAGATGTCAGCTTTTTAGGGGCAGACTGTGTCCTACTGACGCCATCCCAACCCCCAAGGCCACTTCCCACTAGCTGGTACCCATCATCACTGACTCCTGCATTGGCTTCCCTCTTCCTGTTTCTACCACCTACCAGTTGTTCAGACTCCTGGGTACCTCTGGCTTCTCCTAGGGCCTTGTCACACCCCAGGCCCTGCCGGATGGAGCCCACAGTCTCCCCAGGCCAGGTCTACGCAACACCCCCCCACACACACACACATGCTGGTCTCTCCCTGAGCAGGTGAGCGCCGGGCCTCGGAGTGGACACACAGCTGCTGTGAGTCCAGCTGCTAATGCTTGGCCTCTTTGGGCCTTGGTGCTGGTCGCTGATTGGGAGTAATAATGACGTTCACCTCCACCAGCTGCTGCAAAGAGGAAGGAGAGCCTTCCTGTCATAGTGGTCAGCTACAGGACAGAGGACATTGGCCTGAGAGGAGCTTAGACGAGGAGGGGCAGACACATGAGGAGTCAGGGAACTTAGGCTTCTGGCCTCCACGGTGACCAAGGACTGGCAGGTGCAGGTGGCCCTCTCCTGCCTGGGCCTTTCCCACAGCTCAGCTCATTTGTGCTCACGAGCACTCTAAGAGGTGGCGTGAACATCTCCCTGTTGTACTGATGATGGAGTGGAAGCTGACAAATGTCATGCCTGAGGTCACACAGGTTGGAAATTGCAGAGATGAGACCACAACCAGACCTCTGGATTTTGAAGCCGCATGCTCTGCCCCATGGCCACCAGGAATCGAGGGCTCACTGTTGTGGCCATGGGCAGCGGCTCTGCCAGATGGCAAATCTGGAGGCACCAGCTCTTGTGGCTCCGGCTCCAGCGCAGGGGCTCCCCGCCCTCCCCACAGCACCGCAAACACCTGTAGAACACTCAGGAGCAAGTGCTCTAGATCCGCATTTAGCCACTCAGACACTCTGATGGCAGCGGCTGTGAGATGAGAGGGCACGTGCCTATCCCTGTGGATGGGAGCCTACTATCGCTGCCGTCACAAATCACACAGACTTGGTGGCTTAAAGCCACACACACTTATTGTCTTACAGTTCTGGAATGGATGTCCTGGGGCTAAAACAGAGGTGCCAACCCTCTGGAGTTTCTTGGGGAGAACCCATTTTCGTGCCGTTTCCAGCTCCTAGAAGCCAACCACATTCTTTGGCTCACAGCCCCTTCCTCCATCTCCAAAGCCAGCCACTACATCCTCTCATCCCCGCTTCCTTCCTCACACCTTCTCTGAGTCTCCTGCCTCCCTCTCCCACCTCATGGGGACCTGTGTGACGACACTGGCCCACCGGATAATCCAGGATAATCCCCCATTGCAAGTCCTTAACATAATCACATTGGCTAAACCCCTTTTGTCTCAAAGGAGACACATTCATAGGTTCCAAGGGTTAGGACATCTTGGGGACCTGTGTCTGCCTCCCACACTGTCCCACCCCCACCTCGAAGGCCCCCTCAACGGTGAGCACCTCCTGGTTCTCTCCTGCGGTCACGCCCCCCTCACACTTTGGCTCTCTGTATTTGAAGACGTTTTCTTTTCAGGAGTAGACACACAAACACACACACTTTTAATCAAATACTTACCCTGAAATATTACAGAAAGACAACTCAGAACTGCTCCCTTCTGGGCAGCACTGAGGGTAAAAGAGGAGACCTGGTCAAGCCCAGACCAGCACAAGGTCACAGCATGCACTCTCTGTGCCAGAGTCTCCTGCATGGCCAGGGGGAAGCACAGTGGGCAGGAAGGACCTGGTTGGGGCGGGGAGGAGCACATGAACAGCAGAAGGAAAGGTCAGAGAATGGGGAGGGCTCCTGGCGCGTGTAGATCTTAGGCAGTTTGGAGCCATAACGGGATACACAGCCTCAGCCTCCCTTTCCAATCCTACCTTTCCGGGCACATTGGCTCAAGAAGGCTCTGCAGGAAATGGTGTTGTCCCGGGGCCGGGGTGCCTCCATGGGGCCTCCGAGGCAGGAGGAGCAGGCAGAAGTGGACACGTGGGGTCTGGCAGGCCCTGAAGTGCAGGAGGGAACCACTTCAGCTGGGGGAGGGAGGAGGAGCCTGCCCTTCTGGGTTGTGAAGGTGAAGGGATGGCACTGCAGGGATGACCGGGAAGGTGCCCACCTGTGCCTGTCACTTGCCCATGGCCATGTCTAAGGGCTGGGCTGGTGTCATGGGAGGAGACCCCTTGAAGGTGTCAGCAGTCCAGTGTAGGCACATGCTTTACAGCAATGTTACCTGAAGGAAATTTAATATAAGCCACATATGTAATTTTAAGATTTCTAGTAGCCACATTAATAAGATAAAAAGAAATAAGTGAAATTAATTTTCATAATACTTTATTTAACCCTCGAGTGAGCCCTCGAGTCGTGGTGGCCATGGGGCAGAGCGTGTCGCTTCAAAATCCAGAGGTCTGGTTGTGGTCCCAGCTCTGCACTTTCCAACCTGTGTGACCTCAGGCATGACATTTGTCATATCCAAAATATTATCATTTCAATATATAATCAATATAAAAATTATGACTGAAACATTTTGCATGCTTTTATTCACATTGTCTTGAAAAGCAATGTCTTAGTCTGCTCAGCCTGCCGTAACAAAACACCACAGACTGGGTGGCTTAAATGATAGAAATTTATTTCCTCACAGTTCTTCTAAGATCAGAGTGCCAGCAGGGTTGGTGTCTGGTGAGGACTCTCTTCCTGGCTTGGAGATGGCTGCCTTCTTGCTGCGTCCTCACGTGGTCTTTTCCTGGTGTGTGCATGGAAGA
>CAUYPO010105038.1:0-13670 GCA_963574435.1 Cheirogaleus major
CAAAATTCATATGACACCACAAAAAACCCTGAATAGCCAAGGAAATTATGAGCAAAAAACAAAGCTGGAGGCATCAGACTACCTGATTTCAAACTACCCTACAAAACAATAATAGTTAAAACAGTACCAAACAGGTATAAAAATATACACATTGACCAATGAAACAGAATAGACAGCCCAGAAGTGAACCAATGCATTTAAGGTCAATTAATTTTCAACAAAGTTGTCAAAAATATGCAATAGGGAAAGGACAGATTCTTCTATAAATACTGTTGCAAAAAACCCTGTATAGTCATATGTAAAAGAATGAAATAGAACCCTTATCTCACACCTATACAAAAAATAACTCCAAGTTGATTAAAGACCTAAGCATAAGATCCAAAATTATAAAACTATATGAAAAGAACATAGGAGAAAAAAACTACATGGCATTGGTCTGGGCAATGATTTTTTAAAAAAATTTAATCACAAAGGTGCAAGCAACAAAAGCAAACACAGCCAAATGCGATTACATCAAAATAAAAACCTTCTGCACATCAAAAGAAACAATTAACAGAGTGAAAAGACAACCTATGAATTGGAAAGCAGTCTGCTTGATGAATAGAAAATAACAAATAAAGATAACATAAAATGTTATTAAGCGTCAAAGTTAGTCTGTGTTCCTTAGAAGACTAAACAGTAAATTATCATATTTTGTACTTAGTTATTTCTGCAATATTTAGAATAGAATGATCAGACCATTCAAAGACAATTGAAAATTTTCTTTCAACAACTGAAGTGAAATCACACAAATAAAAATCATGTGTTTGTGTCAAAGTATTTTCATACACTAAGTGAAGTTAATTCCCATCTTAATGTTTCCAGATAGGCTCTTTTCCTTTAAATATAAAATTTTAGTCTAATATTTCTAGTTCTGTAAGTTTTATGTGAAGAAATTTTATAGTACAAGATGAATCTTGCAAAATACTGTTCATTGCAGTTTTCATAATAAAATTATGAAAACACGACAATACCTCAAATAAATATCTCATGTTAAAAAGTGGAGATGGCTCTTTGTAATACTGATTTCATTTTCTTTGGATATAGATGCAGTAACGGCATTGCTGAATTATATAGTTCTATTTTTAATTTTTTAAGGGACCTCCATACTGTTTTCCGTAACAGCAATACTAATTTACGTTCCTACCAACCATATGTAAGAATTCCCATTTCTCTGCATCCTTGCTAATTCTTAAATCTTACCTTAGGCCAATATTAAATTGCTCATCCTCAATTTACATTTAAAAAATCAGAATAATGCAGAAGTCATGGTAGTTCACATACTAGCCTGTTAAAATTTTATGCAATTAGGAACCGGCAACTGTGGACAAAATACCCTATTGTGGCTGAACACATCAAACCCCAGAGACATACGTTATTAAACACAACACCCACACACCCTAGATCGTTCACCTTGGTTCATTTTGTTTTGTAAATGTTTAATTTGCAATTCTTGCTGGTTTTCTTCATTTATCCATTTCTCAGTAATTAAACAACCTTAATTCTATCTTATTTTCCATTCTACATTTCTAACTGTACCTGAACTTTAATAGGTAAAGTTCTTAATATACAATTTATTAATTCAAATTTAAGAAATCTTTTAAATTGGATTAATATTTTTGAGATTGCTACTTTTTATATTAGCACTCTAGGTAAGAAGTTGAATAATTTTTGAGCAATTTACTCTTAATGATATTTATTTTGTCTTGTTAGTATCCATGTGCAACGTTGTAGTACACAAAGTTTTGTAAGACATATATTACATCATAATATAAATACTTCTAATTTTAAATGTGTGAAATTATGTATGTACAATATTTATGTTATCTTTTTTTTTTTTCCAAAATAATCACACACAGGAGACTGGCTAAACAAATTTTATCACCTCCAAACAAAGGAGCACAATGCAACTGATACAAAACAAACAAAAACAAAACAAAACAAACAAAAAATACTTATGCACATATAGAACTGAACATATTGAAGCTATATTTATAATCGATAAAAGTGAGTTGAAGATCGCTTGAGCCCAGGAGTTTGAGGTTGCTATGAGCTAAGCTGATGCCACAGTACTCTAGCCCAGGCAACAGAGCAAGACTGTCTCAAAAAAAAAAAAAAAAAGAAAATAGCAAGTTGAAGAATAGTATGTAGTCTGCCACTATTAAATGCCAAATGAAAAATTATATATATGGCTAAATCCTCCAGAAAGGACACAGAACAAAGTAATAGTAGGAATAATGAGAAGCATGGGGTGAGAATTTTTTTTTCATTATATACTGGTTTCATTATAATCTTAACCCATAAAAATATATTATTGAACCAAAACCAAATATTTTAAAAATGAAATAAGCTCTAATATTAGTATTAATCATCTCCTGATGAAGGGACTTTGGAATTTTAGTTTTGAGATTTTTTCCTTTTTTTTTTTATTTCATCATATAATGGGGGTACAAATATTGTTAGGGTTACATACATTGCCCCTACCATCCCTCCCCCCCCCCACATGCCAGAGCTTCAAACGAGTCCAATCCCCAGGTGGCGCGCAGGGGCAGGCGGGAGGGGGGAGGAAGTGTAGAGTTACATAATTGAGATTTTTTCTGTTCTGTGTTTTTATAATATGAAATACTTTGGTATATTCCATCTTAAAAGAAATAAAGTCAAGATTAATCAGTCTAAGTCTTAAAGGACTTTCAAATTTGGAATTCTAGGTTTAGACTGAGAGCTGTTCTTTGCATATACTATGCAGTTTTATGATTCATAATCCTACACTGGGAAGTGGATGCAATATCTCTCCATGGGTAGATTGCTATCCTCATCACTCCCGATATGCCCATATGATAACACCTCTGTGCTTTCTTATATTATTTCAGGTTAGAGAAGTTTTTCTTTTAATATCACTGCAATTAAAAGAGTCAACTCTTGCCTTCTTCTCTCAGGGTTGGTTTTTTTTTTGTTTGTTTTTCTTTTAAATCTGATGTATCTAACTTTTGAAACTTAGTTCATAACAGTGTTCTCACAACTCAAAAGCATTAAAACACAATGAAATTATCATAAAACCAAGGTCGGGATATGTTTCTGGACAGGCATATTACTTCTCTTTAAATCACTCTATTTAGATAGGCACTGCTGTCTGCACTGACATTTATATTAATTCCCCAAAGAATGCTCAAACAAATGTGAGGATGAAATAAAGCGACTGGTTTCTGGTTATTTTTCTCTTTGTTCACAATCATTTGAAAATTCTACTTAATCAGAAAGGGCAAACTTTCTCAATTTGAAGTCCAATTTTGCATTAAGGAAGTCAGACAAGTTGATGGTTCAATTCAAAGAGTCACATAAAAATGTTGAAGGACAACCAAGTACATAATAGTACATTAACTTACACATTTTGATAGACAGTAAAAGATATTTTTATACTTTAGTAGTTAATTTCACTGTAATTTATACCGACTTTTTTGTGTTGCCTTTGAATCTTTTAATTTCTTCAATTGTGCTATTCAAATTCCTGTATTCAAAATTGTGTCAAAAATACAAAAACGATTGATTACCACCAGTGGATAATTAGTGTCTTCCTGTTTGAATGTGAATTCTGAGAATATGATTTAAAATTTATCTGAAATCTCTAGACCAATTTCACATTGTTTGGATAATTAAATTTCTCAATAGCTGTTAAATATCAAAAGCTCTGAGCTTGTCTGTTTTAGGTACTAAATACAGTGTCATAAGATCTTTTATCATATGCATACTTGCAAGTGCCACTATCATTAAGAGTAATTCTGTCTGTCTGCATCATTGTTCTAACGACTTTGCAAACACCTTTGATAAAAATGCCATTGGTAAATATATTCTCAAGAATAGGACAGAGACTCCTCTTCTCTGAGTAAAAAGAATTCCTGAGCTATTTATATGTACTCCTGGGTGCTCATCAATTAATTTATTATTCCACATTATGCGTTGGTTGAAATTTTTATCAATTTCTAGTACTTGAGAGCCCATTTCCTCTGCTTCTGTGGATATCAACATGTAAAGGAGGTAGACCTCACTCATATTTTCAGTAGCATAGAACTGATACTAATTGAAATTTCTCTTTCATTCTAAGACATGCTTTAGCAAAAGTTACACATATCAAATAAATGTCCCCTGTTCCTATCACATTATGTATATAGACTATTTTTAATGTTCTAATGTAGTCATATTTAATGATGATATCTAATATTCTTATAGAATATAATATATGTATGAATGATGAAGAATTCTAATGATCCTACTTCCAAACCAGTACTGTGAAAATCCTCTTGTCTATGTCTTTTCTCTCTCTTATTTAGCATATTTTATTAATTGAAATTCCCTCACTCTTTTCTTTTTTCACAAAGATAAAAATGTTTAGAAATTGTATCTTGTTTGAGGTATGAAGTTTTACAATCATGGAAAGAGAGAGAGCTTCTGACTTTGAAAGTTTTGCATCTTAAATTTTAATGAAATTATAGTGAATTTAAAGTAAACAGTATTTAAATTGCTTTTTAATGTGGTTTTATCTTTTCTATGAAAATGGAAATTAAAATAACACATTTCCAATATTTTTTCAGAAATAGGCATTTTATCATATTTCTTGAATAATTTCAAGGGTACCTAATGTGATTTCGTGTTAAAGGTAACAGTTAATGTGGATATATATTCAGATTAACTCTCTGACAATATTGATTTTGTTTTCAGGATTCCCAAGAAAGGACATAATCTCATGTAAACTGGAATAAAATTCATAATTTTAAAATAAATTTACAACATGCATACTAATACCTGAATGCATTAAGTGAAGGAAAAACTCTTTAAGTTTGTCTAGAAGAGTTGTAAGAGTTTTGAACAGTATTGAAACACCCACTTATTGCATTTCTCTAGGTCTTTAATTAAGGGCTTTAGTGTACATATTTGACATATTTGTAAAGAGAAAGTGTTTACTATTATTCTTAAGTATGTGCAATTGTACATGTTATTTAAAAATGTAGATAAATGTGTAAACACACATATAGGCACAGGTTATTTTACTCCTCATATACTCAACCCCAATATAGCCTTAATTTCATTTGACTAAAAACAATCATTCATCAATTTTTATTTTTTAAAAACAAATTTGTGTGATAATATTTTTGACCATATCATATTATGATTAAAGAACACATTCTAGAAAATCTAAAAAATAACCTAAGACACAAGAAATACTATTGAGACAATAAACTAAAATGTGAGTCTAATTGTTGATTATTTTTTTAAAAGCAATTTGAAAATAAAATAGATGATCTTAAGATGGCAACGAGTAGAACAAAAGAAACAATGTTTTTCTAAAAAGTTTGCTAATGTTCCTGAGTACATTATATGCAGTGAGGATACACATACACTAATTCTAGAGATTTTTAAACAAGCATAAGTTAAAATACATATCTTAAAGTGCTAAAACGACTAACAAATGAGTAGAAATATTAATAATGTACATTACTTTAACCATTGAGGAAAACAATACATAGACAAACAAAGCAAGATAAATCCAGTAAAAAGTATCTTTTTTAAAAAAAAGGAGTCAAGCAAATAAAAACATAGGAGTGATATCAATATTAAACTCAAATGTATCAGTAACCATAATGAATGTGGATGAGTTAAATTTGTCTATTAATGGTAGCTTTTAGCTAATATAAAATTAAAAATCAATAGAGTACTTTCAAGAGAAATCCTGAAACCAACAGATTAAAGCAAAAAAGATAATAAAATGCAATAAGGAAAAAATCAATTCTAACTCCAATATCTTATTGGAGTAATGTTAATATCAGATAGGATATTATTTAATTATACATATTCTACTACTTTTAATATCAGATAGATTAGTAGTAAGTCTAATATCAGAATAGAATCAAGACAGAAAACTTTCAAAGAGCAAAATATAGATATTACATTTTGGTAAATATAAGAGCTCGAATAAAGGAAGTTATAAAACCAATGCTAAGAAATTGGGACCCTGAAAATGTGTAAAGTAAATAAATATATACATATAAATAATAAATATCCAAAAGTATATAATCTTTGGTAATAAGAGCAATAGAATTAAATTGAAGCTAAGCATAGATGAGATTTTGTTTGTTTGTTTTCTTACTAAAAACTTGGCAAAATGACTTAGCTGTGTAAGACTTACCCATGTACTGCCTACTAGCTCAATTGTAAAACACAGTAATTGGTGCTCAACGACTGCAGAATAATCATGGTAATAGATTAAGCACTAGAATGTTCCATTAAGTGTTATGCTTATCAGGAGTTAGTAGATTTGATCTCAAATATACCTGTGATTGTACAAGTTGATTAAATATTATAAAAGCCATGATATACGACTCAGATAAAAAGAGCTTTGTTTGTATGAAAATTGAGTTCAGTACTTTGGAAAGACTCAAGAAAAGCTTCTGATCATTTATTTTAAAGATGTCAAATAATATTTGGTGGACAGAAATGTGGAAATTGGACAATAAAATTGTAAATAATTTTAATTATTCTAAAACTAAGATTGCTTCAAATATATAATAACATTTTAATGCCACGGGGAAGAAATAATAACTGAACATTATAGATAATATATTTTGAATATTTTTTGGAAGATAAACAAAACTATAATTATGGACCCCGTAAGTTCCTGAACCAAAATTAAAATATTGGTAAATAATACATGGTTATCCAATTTATGGAAAAATAGACATTACAAATAACATAAACATTTTATTTTTAGGATGCATGGTGTTATTAAATCATTTGAAAAATCATATCATGTTTAAGAAGAGTATTTTTATTATAATATTACTCATTACTGAAAAGAATGTAGGTGGCACCTGAATATTTGGCACAATATTTTCTATTAAATCAAGTCTTGTGTTTTCATTTATGACTCCTTCAACCCTTGTTTTAAACTAGAAAATATTCTAATAAGAATTAATAGGAAATTGTTTCAGAGATGTATTAGTAAAATAGCCTTAGAATCCTAAGATGGACTTGGGTGACTTCTGTATTTCCTGAATACCACAAAATCAAATATTCTACCTAGATGTGAAATATCTCAAATTTAGCTACCAACCCTACAAATTTGTCTATATTTAAACCCACCCTGCCATCTCTTGTAAGGATAACTTCATGTCCAATTACTATACTTTTTTCTCATGGCTTCTCAGAAAACTTAACATCAACTAATATCTCTTATTCCTCCTGAATATTCAAGATCTCCTTCTCAACTGGATCTTTTCCAGCAATTCTCAAACATAATAAATTCTCTCCTGAATTAAATAAAATATTTATCTTGCTTGGTCCAATCTACCTTACAGATAGATCACCTTATTTCTTGCTTTCTATTCAAAAACATTTCCTACAGTTGTCTCAGCGTGGTATAACTTGTTCAATCACTAATTCAGACTTAGAAAATGGGCTATTCTTTATTTTTAGAACTGGCTTCTAATTTCTGACTCTGAGTCCCCAGTCTGCTTAATGAGAGATAACTTAACTGCTTTGAGTTAAATTTAGTCCAATCCAGTGATTAATGAATCAACTTGAGATGTATAAATTAGTCACAGTCTAGTGAAAACTTTCATTTTGTTCTCTTCCTCAGGTTCCAGGCTTTATATTCAGGAGTGAGAGAAGTGGGTGGGAAGGGAAGTCATGTACCCACTGCTGACAGTAGCACAGTGTTTGGCTCATTCCATATGCTGCATTCTACTATGGATGTCATTCTATTCCAAAAATAGGAAAGGCTCTGAGGCAGTCTGGAGTCTGTCAGGCATGAGTCTCATGCGGTTTTCTGGTTGAGGTTATTTTATTGGTATACATAACAAATTGTCTCTGCCAGAAAACTCTGTTACATGACCTTTTGATCTATAAGACCTCTTGAGGCCCATAACCACCTAAGTATCTTCTCAATTGCCCTCCTGGCACCAGGGCCCTCTTATGTCTAAGTCCACCATGCTAGCATCTCTCTTGTTGTCTCTGCATTTATTGATATGTTATACATTTATTTATTTATTTATGATGGTTTTACTCCTTTTACTTATTATTTATTCATTTATTTATTTTATTTCAGGATATCATGGGGGTACAAACGTTTTGGTTACATGTTATGATTTTGCCTCATCCAAGCCAGGATTAGAGGTGTGCCCTTCCTCCATATGCATTTAATATTAATAGTTACCATTCTCCAACTGCAGCCTGAAAATGGTGATGGTGGTGGTGGTGTTATTTTCATTCCAGAAATCCTATATTTTGGAAAGCAGTTGTGCGAAAAAATCAAACTGTTCCTCTGTTTATCTTTTTTTTTTTTTTTTTTAATTATGTTCTGCTCTCACTAGCCAGAAAGTAGGCAATAAGAGTGAAAATGAAATCCACTATTCTGGTTCATCTAGGATAACCAGTCTATCCCATCTACCACCTAGTTTAATAACAATTGACTATACATTTCTAAAGTCAACACATTAACAATTTTGTTTTCTGGTCTTTAGCAACTGTACACAACGTTTCATGTATATGATGAACATATGTCTTATATTCTGCATGGATATTGGTTGCAGGAATAAAAATATTTTAAGGTACATTTTGAAGTGCCATTTTGCCTCATTTGTTGACTCTTCCAATGTTTTTTTTTTTTTTCATTTACCTCTCACACCTTATACACTTTAATGAAGCCACGTCTCTGTCCCTTAACTGCAATAAAATGACTTGAAACAAAGTAGATGTATTTCAGTGTCCCTGAATATATTTCAGTTGAACTTTTATCACCATCCCTTTCATATTTTTCCACTTTTATTATGGAAAATTTCCAATGGATACAAAATATAATAGTATAATAAATCATCATGCCTCTATTACCCAGCTTCAACAATTATTAATTCATGGCCAATATTGTTTCATTTATATCCTTGTATTGTTATCTCCTTCCATGGACTTATTTTACAGCAAATTGCAAACATTATATAATTTTATCATTGAATATTTCCACAGGAAGAAAAAGACCTTTTATAAACATAACCAGAAAATTTTCTGATTATCTCACAAATTTTTAAGATTTTTTTAAATCAGAATTCAAGAAAGGGTACACTTTTCAATGTGTTGAGCTATCATTTACATCTTTATTAATATAAATTCTCTCTTCTTGTCTTTTATCCCACAAGTTGTTTAAGAAACTGGTCATCTCCTTCTACTTTAAGCAATATTTTTTCCTGAGATCCTTGATGAATTATTTGTTTGAGTTTCCTGCTACTTTTTGGCCACTTCTCTTTTCAATCTTAATATTTTTTTTCCACCTAGATGTTATTATTTGCATAGTTAAATGGTTCTTATCATACCTATGGTCCAGATAACAAAAAATGAAATATGGATGTGAAGGAAGCAGAAAATTTAGGCTATCTCAATATAGGAGAGCACAGGAACAAAGAAAAAATGTTTTGGTAGACCAATAAGCAGCACCCACTGTAGGACAATTCTCAAAAAACACAAATACCTATATGCACACTTCTCCTTACACACAGATGACAAAATAGACAAAACTTATATATGCCCTCATAGTGTTTATATTATTTTCTCTATGGATAACTTAAAAAAATAAAAAGTGTGTGTAGCATGTTAATAAATGCTATGGAGGAAAAAAATCAAAATAAATATAAAAATGAAAGGGAGGAGTTCTCGTAGAGAAGAATTTCATTTGAGTAGAGATCTGGGAAGAGGTGAGAGAGCATGACAGTAGTAAATTTACATAAAGGATATTCCAGCCAGAAGGCAAAAGCATGACGGGCATGTTTAAGGAATAGCAAGGAGGAGATCCTGATAGAAAAGCAATAAATGAGGAAATAAATCTTAGACTATGAGATCCAAGAGGTAATACAGCAGATTTTAGGTGGGAAAACAGGTGCTTGGCTTTAGATACTAAGTTGGAGATGTCTAATAGACATCCAAGTGAAGATGTCAAGAAGGAAGTTGGATTGTACTTGGCTGGAGATGTAAATTTGGAAGCAGTTAGTGTATAAATGCTACTTAAATCCAAAAAATTTAATGAGATCACCAGGAAAGTGGATTGGGAAGAAAGAAGAGAAGAGTAGAATAATGATTTATTCCTATGGTATTGTGGAATTTAATGGTCTGAGAGATGAAAAAGAACAAGCAAAGAAGATCAAGGACTAGTTAAAAAGAAGAAAAGTTTTTTTAAAAAAAAGGCTTTGTTTTAGGCAAAGAAAAAAAATTCAGAGAAAGAAAGAGAGAGAGAGGGAGGGAGAAACTGCTCAACTGTGTGAAATGTTGTTATGAAGTATACTAGTGAGAGGACTGAACATTGACGATTGGATTTAACAACATGGAGGTTTTTGAAGATTCTAAGAACAGTTTCACCAGCTCTGCGAGCATGGATGGTTTTTTAGGCAAAAATAAAAGAGTAATTGAAAGTGTCAATGTAGAAAAAAATTTTGAGAGCTCTTTTTCCATAAGCAGAATTGAGAATAAAGTAGTATAGAGGAAGGCGAGGTTAAGTGAATTTTTATTTTTTAAGTCCCGGAGTTTACATAGTATTTAGTTTCGGTGGCTGAGGGAAAAGTTGATGGTTCAAAACAGAGAGGTAAGAATAGTTTTGTTCAAGTCTTTTAGTAAATTATAAAGAATTGGATCTAGTCACCAAGTAGAAGGTTTGGCAATAGCTATGAGCACAGAGGCCATCCACAGTGACAGAAGGGAAAGAACAATGTAGAGGCAGGTGGGTTGGTAGAAGGTAGAGGAAACTTTCAAGTTTTTTTCTGATTTTTTAAAAATTTTCAAAGTGAAATAAGTCAAGATGTGAGCAGAGATACTAGAGATTTGAGGAAATTTATAGAACAAATGAAATAGTTATCTAAGAGGGTGAGAAAGTGAGTGGACTATAGGAATAGAGTATGATTATGAGCCATATGAAAGACTCACCTGAAATTAGTGATCATAGAATTAATGTGTGTGAGCAGTTAGCATGAATGTATAGTTTCTCTAGGTTGGTCAACAACATAGTTGTGTGTATACACACACGCACATGTGTATATAGGCAGAGAGCTGGATATTCACAATTGTGATTTTGTCAAGCAAACATGGGAAGCAAGAAAACAATACATGGGATCAAGTTGAAGTCATACCTGAGATGTGTGTATAATCTACCATAATGTTTAAACTGAGGAAGAAAAAAAAAAAAGATGGCATGAGAAGTCAGGATCATATAAAGATAAGGAGATTAATGCATTGTAGGCTCAAATCAAATGAAAAGATAATTGGATATTAGAACATGAACACATTGAGAAAGTTGATGGTAATTGATATTATAGAGTGATTGCAATTATAATTTTCAGGGCAAAACCATTTAAGATGTTCCATAATGATGGGAATGTCTGCTATCTGGTCTGTCCAACGCATTAGCCATTAGACATATAGGACTATTAAAAACCAAAATATGCCACCAGCAATCTATTGCTAAAATAAAATCCAAGAATAATATTGAGCCCCTTTCTTGATGGCTTTGCATGTAATGTGCCCTCTTCCTAGAATAGCTTTCCCATTTTGCTACTTATTTCCAAAGTAAGCATGAAGCCTTACTATAGGTACAACTTCTAATTTTCCTGTTCCCCTTTCCATTGCTAAGTTACATGCCTTTCCAATGTGTTTACATGGCATGTGGAGGGAGGGAGGAAAAAAGAGAAATAAAAATATTAGTGCTGGGAGTGGGAAGGAAAAATAAGAGAACTATGTGCAATTCATTATAAAAAAGAAATATCTTCCTAAAATCAAACTGTCCCCATACATGGACTGGACTCTCTTGTGAAGGAGTGAGATTTTCACTAATGAAGGCATTTAAATAGAAAGTAAGTCAGTGCCTGTAAGGAATATATAAAAGATAGTTTTGCACTAGGTGACACATTTAATTGAATAATTTCCAAAGTCCTGGATGAGTTTCAAGGCTCTTGAATGAAAGGTTATTATAGAAATTAAATATTTCTTAGAAAATATTCTACTGCTATTTTTCACTTTCCTACCTTGCCACCCATGAAGGGAACAATATGATATGTATTATTGCTTACCATTGCCTGGCTATAAGAGTATAGTTAAAAATTGCTAATTGGTAACATAAAAATTTAAGCTTCACTGGCATACATTTTAATAAATGACATGAAGTAATAAAAAATAATAAACAATGGCACATAAGTTTTCTGAGTCTGAAATATCAAAATATTTATTTTAAAAATTCACCATTAAATAACTTTATTCCCATTAGAATGGTACTGATTTCTGAAATTTTCTTATGACTCATAAATAAATGGTTCCACACAGCTGCTGTCAGTCAAACATTAAAGTCACATGAAATTATTGAGTAGAGTGCCAGGAAAAAGAAACTTTTTTATAAAGATTGATGATTACACTAATTTTAACATCAGAGAAAGAATGACATGCATTGGAACATTTTTACTTATGAAATAACTAAAATATCAGAAAAACATATGTGCATAGAAAGAACAGAGGGATCAAGTAGGAAAAGCAGCTCTAAATGAAGCTGAGAATTAATAAGGAACACCGTAACCTCTGTTAAAATCTTCCTAACATCATAAATCTTTAGCAAAAATATTCTCTTTAGTGCATGGAGAAGTTGGAAAAGATGCTTACTAAGATAATTAGTTTTAATATGATAGTTTTTCATTTCATATTAAATTTGATGCTGCTGACCTATTCTTGATAAAGAACATATTAAATAATTATGTTTTGAATGGAGAGATTGAACTCATCCAGAACACTCTGCATTTGTAATTTGTTCTTGTAATTACTGGAATAAGTTTGTGATAGATCCTGAGAAAGCTAAAGGTGACACAGAATGAAAAACAGAAAGAGAAGGCCAAATAAACCCTAACACACACACACGCACACAAATGAAAAAGCTGGGTTTGTGCATGTGTGTGTGTGCGTAAACATATAGTCAGTTTTAAGATGTACATGCATATATTAAATTAGCATTGAATAAAAACTGAAGTATTGTGTCAGTATTTTCTCATATATGTCTTCTAAATTGAAACCGTTCATTTTGATAACCACTACTGGCATCAGAGCTTTGTGTATCATTATTATGTGACTATAGGATGAAAAGTACTCTAAGAGCTATAATGAGTTTAGGAGCATTGACCAGACTCATAGCAGTGGAAGTAGCCCAAATAAGTCAGGTTCTGGATATCATCTGAAATTTGGGCCACTGGAAGTGTTTGATGGAATAAATGCAGTGTGTGAGACAAGGAGAGAAATCAAGAATGATTCCACTGTGTTTTGCATTTCCTTGAGTGAATTTTTCATTTCCAGAAGTTCTATTTGGTTTTTTTTTTTTAATAATTCAATTTCTTTAGTGAATTTTTCATTCATTTCTTGATTTTTTTGTCTGTGGTTTCTTTGTTGTATTTCATTTTCTCTTGTATTTCATTAACATAACTTATAAGGATTTGGAATTTGGAATTATTTATCTGTCATTTCAATATTCTGATTTTGGTTGGTTTCCACTGAGAGAGAGCTGGTGTTCCATTTTGGAGGTGACGTTTGACTTTGATTCTTCATACTTCTGGATTTCTTTTGCTTATTTCTTCTTA
>CAUYPO010105044.1:0-30278 GCA_963574435.1 Cheirogaleus major
TTTTGCTCTTGTGTGATGAGGAAAGCTTTAAAGCACTGAAAGCTTGTTTTACTTTACAGGCAGCTTTAGGAAAATAACTATCATAACTCCTACTAAGGACTTGTTAAAAGGTCACAGATTCATAGTAACTTATTAGCTGAAGGTACACACCGCAACTGCAGAGATAAAAGTAAAAGCTTTTGGATGTCGGCTAAAGTCGATGCTCGGCTGTGCACCTTCACATCACGGCTGTCGGCTAAAGTCGACGCTGGTACCGAAGTGGTTTTAATGGCGGTAGATACTTTTGTGCTCATTTTATAGCATACAAAATCTTTAAAGTAGTTATATTAAAGAATTAATTTGGTTTGCTGAAGTACTAGGAAGCTAAAAGTCCGGTTCATTTATTTGAAAAGAGGAAGTAAGTATTGGTATATTTCTGTATATTTGGTTTACTTGGATTCTTTCTATTTTATTTTTTATTTGAAATTCTTATAGGAAAATTGACTTTTCTTTTGGTGTACAGTTCTATGAATTTTAATGCACATATACATTCCTGTGGTCACTACCATAATCCAGTTTCGAAACAGTTTATTACCCCAAAAAACTCCCTCTTATTATCTTTTATAGTTACCCCTCCCCCACCTATAATCTCTGGCAACCATTGACCTATTCTCTATCACTACAGTCTTGTCTTTTTGTAAGTGGCATATAAATGTAATCATACAGTGTGTAATGTTTTGAAATTGGATTTTTTTCGCTCAGCATAATGCCCTTGAAATTCATCCAAGCTGTTGAGTATATCAATAGTTCATTCCTTTATTGCTGAATAGTATTGAATTGTGTGAATATCATACTGTTTATCTGTTCATCTGTGGAATGGCTTTTGGATAGTTTCCAGTTGTGACAATTATGAATAGAGCAGCTATAAACATTTATGTGGAGGTATTTGTGTGAACATTATTAGTTTTCATTTTTGGAGTGGAATTGCTGGATAATATGAGTATAGGTGTATGTTTAACTTTATGAGAAACTACCAAATTGTTTTCT
Organism: Cheirogaleus major; assembly: GCA_963574435.1. Lineage (NCBI taxonomy): Eukaryota > Metazoa > Chordata > Mammalia > Primates > Cheirogaleidae > Cheirogaleus > Cheirogaleus major. The sequence goes on from CAUYPO010105044.1 coordinate 1,027, forward strand.
AGAGTGATTGTTCAATTTTGGATTCCCACCAGCAGTATATGAGCATTGTAACTGCTACCCATCTTTGCCAGCATTTGGTATTGTCAGTATTTTTTTATTTTAACCCTTCCATTCGGTATGTGGTGATATCTCATTGTGGTTTTAATTTTCATTTCCCTGATGGCTACTGATATTAAGTATCTTGTTAAGTATTTTTCTGTCATTCTTATACCCTCTTTGATGAAGTATCTTTTCATGTCTTTTGCCCATTTTTTAATGGGTTTTGTGCTTTCTTACTGTTGCTCTTTGAGAGGTCTTTGTATATATTGTGGACATAAGTCCTTTGTCAGATGTACGATTTGCAAGTATTTTCTCTTGTCTTTCCAGACTCTTAAATGTCTCTTATAGAGCAGAAGTTTTTAATTTTAATGAAGACAATTTATCAATCTTTTATTTGATATCATGTTTATTTGATGTGATGTTCTTTAAGAATTCTTCACTCAACCCCAGGTCACAAAGATTTTCTGTCATGTTCTCTAGTAGTTTTATAGTTTTACATTTTTCATTTACTTCAGTGATCCATTTAGAGTTAGTTTTTCTATAAGGTATGAGGTTTAGGGGGAGGTTCATTTTTGCCTATGAATAATATGAATTATTCAAACACCGTTTGTTGAAAAGAGTATCCTTTCTCTTGAAATATTTTTAGATTAGAAAGTTTAATCTAATTTCTGTCATTTCACTTTAAAAAATTAAAATTTTAAAGTTTTTATTACATGGAATTAACATGTTTGACAAATTCCAAATTTGGTTCTATCACTCAAGAGAACTTACTTGTTCAATTCTAATATATTTATATAAGGTAGAACTATATCTTGTGAAGAATTAATTACTCCTTTTGGAAAAAAATATAAAGTAATTTTGAAGATTCTACCTTAATTATAAGTAAACATTTACAAAAGAAAGGATTTTTTTATTGTCTTAAAATTCTACTGAATTTAATGTCCTGTTTAGTGTCAAGTTAATAATAATAAATGTTATTTTATTTTAAATACTACACGTTTGAAAAATTTTCTTAAAATTTCAATTGAAATAATTTCAGATATCTTTTTTCTATTTACCTTTTCTTATGTTCATTTTCAAAAGAGTAAAGAGATTTAATGACTCTATATAGAGCACTCTTTATAATGGAATGAAGACTTAATAAAAGATTAAGAAACCTTATGTTTCTTCTAAAAAAACTAGCCTATACTTGATACCTTTTTGTTCTCTTTAAAAACACAATTTACTATGAGGATAAAGAAGTAACTTCTAATAGAATAAAATTATGGGAGAAGGTGGTAGAATTATTTTTGTTTGCCACTGTTGATTTTTAGTATTTATATAAAATCATCATGACAGCATATAATATAGAATTAAATATTTTATATAAGATTTTAGTTTATATTAGCAAATATGTTAAATGAATAAAAAAATTTATACTTTCTGTATAGGTGAAATGATTTTACTCTTTAATAATTACTGAATAAAAATATGGGTAATTTTTAAGAACATTTTAAGTACATGCATACGTGGTGTGTGTATATGTATACATATAGCTTTGTATTTTTTTATTATTTATGGTTTCTCTTTTTACCTCGTTTTTCAATTCTGATTTTTTTCCTTGGGGTATTGACTATCTTATCTTCTTTGTTCTCCTTAACCTTCTACATCTTTTGACCCAACCACACAATCCAAGAAGTGCTATTCATAATAATGCAGTATTGACTTGAGTTTTTAAAAACAACTTAGAAAATAATACCAACACGCTACTGCTTTCATTTCCTTTTGTTCAATATTTAACTTTTATAACTACATGAGTAAGCGTTTTGATTTTCTACATGAGTCGAAGTGGTAATATATTTTGTTTAGAAAGAAGGCTAATTGTTAAGATGTTTGGTATTACTATAATATTTTTGGTGTGGAAATCTAGGCATTTTCTTTCATTTGATCATATTGGAAAGACTTATTAATTTATCATTTTTAAGATGCTCTTTATTTAGACTTAAAGATTAATTATGAAATTTAACATTCCTTGTGGTCTAGTATTAAAATGGTATATTATGGTGTGTTTATCATTTATGTTCAGAGAGACCAAGGTGAACACAAACAGAAATCAATTATATGTTTGATTTATTCTCAGTTCACAAAAGTTAACTTGCCTTTTTTGTTAAGGAAAGTAGAGTGTGATAGTAAAGTTACTTTTAGAGGGCCATAATTTTGTGGGTTCAAATTCTTTAAATTTGCAAGACAGTTTTTAGAAGCCATAAAGTTTTTGTTTTTTGTTTTAAAAAAATCTATTAAGTTTTTCCTCATTGAGGGGCTGTATATTTGCATTTGTTTATTAAAAAGAAAAATACTTATTTATTGCCCTCATTCACTTTTAGAGCAAACGAGCTGGAAACTAGTGGTAATCCCACCCCACCCCCACCCACCTCTATATTACCTCTTCCACTCATTCATTATGTCAGCATTATAATTTGAAGTTTTCCAGGTACTTTATACTTGGGAAACATAGTGCTGTATTTTTTTTAAAAATCTCCATAGCATTACTGAAAATAATAAACCTATCCTTAGGTGTCTAATGCCATTTTATTAAGGAATATGTGTTTTTACTTTCAAAATTCTTTCAATGATTTTATGTTTATTAGATACCAGATCCTGTTTCCAGAAGAAAAGTAAAAATGCTTTTTAAGTACTAGAGATGTTTGAAAAATGTAGATCAACAAATTCCAATAAATAACTGTTTCACCCTGATACTTGTGTGATTAGATTTAGGAATTTGCTGTTCAGTAGGTTCCTATTGTGGCAGAGAAATCTTTCAGGCATGAATTGATAGTCCAGATCCTTTGAGGTCTGTCTATTCTGACCTATGACCCCTATTCTTACAAGGTCAACATCTGAGGGCAGGAGATTAAGGCAGTTTAAAGACCAGAATGGTAAATGGAATGGAAAAATTAGCCAGCACATTTTGGGTGCAAAACATCAAAGTCATCAAATAGTTTGCTTATTTTAAACCTGGCTTATGGATATAACAAGCTAATTTTATTGTGTTTGTTGGAATCAGAAAAATTTAATAACCATATTTGCTTCAAGATACTATTTATATAATAATAAATTTTAACTGTATAATACAAATTAAATTCATACAGCTTACCCTCAAAATATCTGGAAATGCAAAAGTAGTTTGTCATAATATCAATATATGTTAGTCTTGTATCCAGCTTGAATACTTAATTTAAATTTAAATTAAGAAAATATTTACTTTAGCTTTTTACAATGAAAAGTTTTAATTTATCAACAATGCTGAATAAAATATATACAACTACTCTCATAACATGAAGTGATTGGGGATTTAGTTATAATTATGTAAAATTTACTTTTAAGGAAAAATGGTTTTAAAAGGTGGAGGTAGAAAGTCGAAGAAGGTAAATTGATTAGGCAGAGACAATTTATCCTTTTTTCTCCTTAGGCTTTTTTGAGACTTTACTCTTTTAAATTTTACATGTTTCTCTCTTATGCCTTTTAATTATATGCTTTTCATTGTAATTCTGAAATATAGATCAGTAGATATCCATTCTTAGTTTCTATATTTTGGTTCCTGTAAGAAATTCCCCACAACCCTTTATTTTACATTTGTTTGTATCCTGGACAGCAGTGAATTTTCATCTTCTGCTTCCTGCTAATGACTGGCAAAGGCTAGAGTTAAATAACTAAACTGTTGCTCCCAGGTTTTCATTCATCCATATAGGGACTAAGGAAATAAGTAAAACCAGTAGAATACCCAAGTCTCCTTAATTCTTCTGCATTTTTATTCTATCCCAAATTTTCTTTATTATAGCATAATTTTAGGGTAGTTACACAAATCCTTTCTTCTTGTGATTATTTGGCCAGAGATCTCTTAATGAGGCAATTATAGTTGTTTCCTTCATTCACATTATCTTAGCAGATGCTCTCCCTGCTGTGACCTCTGTTCAGACTGGGCAGACAATGTGCCATTCTCATCACCCTCTGCCAGAAATTGTGTGGGGCTGAGCTTCATTTGGCGCTGCATAGGTCTCCCAAGATGCCCAATGGGAACAGTCAGAAGCCAAGTGGCAAATAATCAGAATTTTAGTTTGATTTTTCTGATTGCTATTTTATTCTAAGCATAACAAATAGTAAAATAATGCCTACAGAAAAAAAGAGTTCCAGAAGCAACTCTAATAATATTTCAAGTAGAAATTATGGATTGAAGAAGTAACTTTACTTAGTTTTCTCCCTTAGATTGTGGTCTTGGTGAAAATGAGATCAAATATTTATTGTATGGTTTCAGTACAAGGGTATTGTACTGAAAGAGAATTGGATAGTATTTCAAAAGTCTGAGCTCCTTCCAAAAGAAATTAATTTGGCCTATAATATTAGATATGTATATTTTTAAATGAATATTATGACATTCAGATTATCACTTTTAAATTTTGGTGTCACTTTTAAATTTAAGAATTTGTGTTTAAATGCCTTTAAGTTTAAACATATATTCTCATGATTTCTATCCGTTAGCTGTGATGTCCAGTTTGTTCCTGTGTAAACAGAATAAGAGCTGATCAAGCTGAAAACTAATCAACAGAAAATTTCCATATTTACACTGCTAAATCCTTCCACTGAACTACGAGTCCTGTGCCCTAAACCGAAATAACAATTCAGAGGAATCACAAAGTTGTTAGCAGCCTCCAGCTAGCCTTTTTAAATTCTACATTAGTAAGGATGTACAAGTCAATTTCTGTTCTGATAAATTTGAAGAGCCTACATAAAAGGTCTTCCAAATTTACATTGAAATTTTAATTTTTGAAATTTGGTTAAAATTAAACACATTAAGAGCTATGACTTGAACTAGTCTCATAAAAAGAGTTTCGTTTTTGTTGGTATAATAAGATTACCTTATTTATATTTATAATTTATAACATAAATTATAATCTGTACGTATCAGTAAGAAGTGGCAATTTAGAAAAGTGGGTTCCCTTTATGTAAAATCAGATTTATAATCAATAAATTTCTGTATAAAATAGTTTTTTTAATATGTACATTTTCACATAATGAAGGGCTTTTTAAAAAATGTTGGTACTTTGGATCTAATTCAAGAACAAATATTAAATTTAGAAAATGATCCAGAAAGGGAAAAAAATGCTTTCATGATCATCTTTTTATTTCTTTTATTTTTCTATTTCAAAGTATTACAGGGTATAGACATGTTTTTTGTTACACGTATCACTTTTATAATGCTTGAGTCAGAGTTAAAAGTGTTCCTGTCACCCAGCTATTGTTATGATCATCCTTTCTTAAAAGAAGATCTAGGATAAGTCAATCAAGAATTTGAGAATTTGGGTCTCTAAAATTCTTTGTCTTACTTGTTGTATGATCATAACAATATGAGTTTAAAATATGAGTTAATTAGGAACAAAATCAAGTGTTTCCTTGCTTTTGGGAGGGAGAGCTATTCGTTGACTATTAGTGAGTATAAAAAACTACCCAACAGGATGAACAGAACAGCATCCCACATATCAATTCTGTCAGTCAACGTGAACAGTCTGAATGCCCCCCCCGCAAGAGACATAGGCTGGCTGAATGGATGAAAAAATATTAATACAAGGCAAATATCTGCTGTCTGCAGGAAACGCATCTAACCCACAAAGACTCATACAGACTCCAGGTGAAGGGGTGGAAAAAAACACTCCATGCAAATGGAAACCTAAAGAAAGCAGGTATAGCCAGTCACATATCAGATAAAATTGATTTAAATTGACTTTAAATCAATAATAGTAAAGAAAGACAAATATGGTTATTATATAATGGTAAAGGGAGAAATTCAAAAAGAAGACATAACAATTCTAAATATTTATGCACCTAACACAGGAGCGCCCAGATTCATAAAGTCCTACTAGACCTAAGCGAAGAAGTAAACAGCAACGTCATAATTGCCAGGGACTTCAGCACACGTTTTGATATGAAGTTCTAGTTATTTTTATTATTTTCTGGATAATGTGAAGTTTAAATCTTAATTTTCAGTTTGCTTCAAGGGTTGTCATCTGATGAGAAATAGACTGGTCACTAATCTTTCAGGTGCACAGACTAACTCATAATGGCTTAGGGCAATTGTTCTCAAAGTGTTAGCATCACAGGGGGCCTTGTTAAAATACACATTCTGGGGCCTCACCCCAGACTTACCCTGGGGTGTAGATCTCAGTCGTCATTTTTCTTGATATACTCTGAAGTTTGAGAACCACTGGCTTAGGGTGGCATGGGGGCGGGAAGAAATTTGTTGAATCACATTATTTATAATTCCAGGAATTAAAATAGTTTCACATACATTTGAACTTAAGTGTTCAATCTCAGTGTGAAGAGGGACAGAATTCCCAGTAATTCTAACAAAAGTTCAGGATTGATTTATTGATCTAGCCTAGAATGTGGCACTTTGATTTACTAGAGATGAGTCATTTGCCCACTGGCAAATGCTGGGGAGTCGTGTGAGCCCCATCTAAGCCACAAGGATTAAAAGTAGGGAAAGGAAGAGTCTGCAAAAGAAAATCAAAGTGCCATTATGAAAAGAGATACTCAATGTGGATAGGCAAAAATAACTGATGTACATAAAATAGCCCTACTCCAAGTAGCTAGTTTGCAAACTGTTACCAGTTTTCAAGAAGACGGCAGTTTGTGCCATAATGTAAGTCAGCATACCACTTCCTTCACTGAAAGGTCTTGCTACAGAAACAGTGTCACCTGAAGTAAATACTCATCTTTTCATGTGTTTGGAAACTTTCTTCTTTTATTTGCTTATATGTTTCTTCTTTACTCTTTTCCTTTTCTCCTTCTGGATATCCAGGTAAACAATTGTTAGTGCTCCTATATTGATCCTAAAGTTTCATGTCTTTTCTCAGCATTTCTGTTTCCTGTCTTGCTTTCTGTTGTAAGACCATTCTTTTTGAACATTAATTGAGTTCTTCCAGAACATTGATTGACTTCTCAAATGTGACTGCTTTCTTTCATTGTTTTTTTCCTATTCAGTTTTAAAATTTAAAATCATGTTAGTTCTAGAGAGTCACTTTTTCTGTTGTAAATTGATTGATTGGTTTATGTTAAAATTTTCTTCAGATGCTAGTGGGAGCCACATTTTCTAAAAGTGCTGGTTTCTTCCTCAGGTTACTTTGTCCCTGTGAGTTACTTTTGGTTTTTTCTCCTCCAGTTGTGGTTTCTCTTCCCTTACATGAATACAGAGCTGGGTTGTAGTGTCTCTTGCGTAGAAGCAAGCCTCTGTGGAAGGTGTGGAGCTGTGGAAGGTGTGATTTCTGTTCTTGTGAGCTGGCAGTAAGGAAACTATCAAATCACATCCCTTCTGCTAAGGGAGGTAAGGGGATGGGAGGATGGACGGCCAAGGAAAGAACCTCTCTCTGTACCTTCCTCTGCTCACTGGAAGACTATATACCATTTATCAAAGGAACAAAAAAATTAAAATACTTAGGAATAAAGCTTAATAAGAGACCTAAAGGAAGAAAACTGAAACTACAGAGTTAGCATAAAAGAAAACTTGAGTAAATATAAACACATGTCTAAATCCTACCTGAGTAGGGGTGTGTGTGTGTAATATTGAAAATTGCATCTTTTCCTTCTTTTATTTTTATAAACTTTTTCTAAATAGGATTTATTTTATATATTAATAATTTTATAACTAGTCACTTTACTAACTTCTTTTGATTTTAATAATTTTCCAATGCATTTATATTTTCCTAGGTATGAAATACTTTTACCTACAAAGAATAATAATAATATATCTTTTCTATGGTAATATTTTGGTATATCCAATTTTATTGCTGTTTTTCCCATTTTGTTTATGCTTTTTTTTTTTTTTTACCTATTTAGTGATCAAATAAATGTTTAGTGTTAAATGTTTACCTATTTAGTGATCAAATAAATGATCTATATTTTTTCTGGTTTCTTTCTGTTAATTCTTAAATCCATCAAAAATTTAATTTGTTATTTTATATAAGATGAACCCCAGACCAGCATCTCTTGTTGGACTCTATTGATTTGTGAAGCTTCTTTTGCTACTTAATGATTTCTTCTATATATTATTTTTATTTTTTGTAGAGATGGGATCTTGCCATATTGCTCAGGCTGTCTCCAAACTCCTGGCCTCAAATCATCCTCTGCCTCAGCCTCCAAAAGTGCTGGGATTATAGGCATGAGTCACCATGCCTGGCCAAGCATTTTAGAGTGTGAGGCAAATAAGCAAAAAATATGTATAAATGTATGATACAATACTGCAAAGAAAATTATAACAGATTAAAGGGACAGAGAGTAATGGTTGGACTGTTTTAGGCTAAGAGGTCAGGAATGGCTAAGGAAGTGGCATCTGAGCAGAGACCTGAATGAAGTCAGGAAACAAGCCTCTTAAAAATCTGGAAGTGATTTCTTTCTTTTTTATTTTTTGAGACTGAGTCTCACTCTGTCACTCTGAGTAGAGCACAGTGGTGTCATCATAGCTCATTGCAACCTCAAACTCCTGGGCTTACGTGATGCTCCTTCCTTAGCCTCCGGAGTAGCTGTCAGGAATTTTTCTATCTTTAGTAGAGATGGGGTCTTGCTCTTATTTCGGCTGGTCTCAAACTCCTGGGCTCAGAGAATCCTCCTGCCTGGGCCTCCCAGAGTGCCAGGATTACAGACCTGAGCCACGGTTCTCCTTTGCTGGAAACTTAATGAGTAGAAGAGGTCCCTAAATGGTACTTTTGTGACCTATTCTGGAAGATTCACCTAGCAAGGGAGAGGCAGATGCACTGAGAGCCTATAATGCAACTGTTTGGTGTTGCCTGTTCCCCTGTGATTATCACAGTTTAAACTGGTGCTGAATGATCTTTGTGCAGAGTAATGGGTTGTTCCCCAGGCCACTGTTGGAAGCTTGGCTTGGGCCTGGGCAGATCCCTCTCCATGGAGACTGGCATTGTGGGAGATTGCTCTGCCCAGGTCCCCTTAGGGCAGTTACAGTGGCAGCTGAGCAAGCCTATCCAGGGTGTCAGGGCTGCAGGCTTTATCTCTGACTGGATCTAGGTGGGATGGTGGCTCAAGGCTCTCGAGCATTGGACTGTGGGAGAGGTTCCCGCCAGGTGGCCAGTGGGAACTGCAGGTACTGGGTCACAGGTTCCGGCAGCAGCGGGGAAGCCTCAGAGCTGGGGCCACTAGGCCCAGCTGTGGTGCTGAAGCCTTGGGGATGGGGCCACAGGGTTGGACAGCAGGGCAGAAACCGTGAGGGTGTTATTAAATATTATTCATAATAATAACACCAGCTTTTTTTTGGTTAATAGTTGCCTGATGTCTTAGTTTGCTTAGGCTGCTAAAACCAAATACTGCATACTGGATGGCTTGAATGACATTTATTTTCTCACAGTCCTAGAGGCTGAAGTGCAAGATAAAGGTGTCAGCAGGTTTGGTTTCTCCTAAGGCCTTTCTCCTTACCTTGCAGATGGGTACCTTCTTGCTGTGTTCTCTTCATGCTGTGGCCTTTTCTCTGTGTGCATGCATCCCTGGTGTCACTTCTTTTTCTTATAAGAATATCAGTCATGTTGGATTAGAGACCCACCCTTATGACCTCATGTAACTTTATAACAATTTAAAGGTTAGTGCTTCAACATATAAATGGGGGAGGGACACAATTTGGTTCATAACACCTCGTATCATTTCTTCTATCTCTTTCTTTCCAATCTTTTCATATCTTCATGTTTCATAGGCCTCATGAAAACAACATACAGCTGATTTTTTAAATTTTTTAAATCTCATCTGACAATCTATATTTACACTGGTATATTTAGCATTTAGTATATATACATTTATTATCATTATTGATATGTCTTATTTACAAGTTTTGTGCTATCTATTCATTCTGCGTTCTCTTTATCTTACTTTTTCCTTTTTTGTTGTTGTTATTGTTTTCTTTTCTCCCTTTTTGTTGATTGAGGTTTTAATTGTTTCTTTTTATTTCACCTTTCACCTACAGTAGTCCAGAGGTTATATAATCTGTTTCTGTTATTTTAGTGTTCCCTTGAAATTCTACCATGCTTACATGGTATAATTAGGTTAACAAAGTCTAAAGTTAGACAGTAACTTAATTAAGGATGATTTTCAGTGATAGAGTGTATTTATTTTACTGACCATTGTGGTTGGTTGGCATTCGTGATGTAACAGTTGTTAAATATTTTTATTATTAATTTTGTTCTTGATTTCTCTCCATAAAAAATAATACTTAGGATACTTTAAATCCTAGGAGTTTCCTCCCAACTTATAGGCTATGTTTTGAATTTTGTTTTTTAGCCTTACAAATTACCATTATTATATAGTCACTTATCATTATAGTCACAATATCATTATATTATAGTCGCTGTTACCCTACATGCCTAACAAACTATATATTCACTCTTCTTCCGTTTCTAACCTTCCCTCTGGGATCATTTTCCTTTTTCTTGATAGACATCTTTTAGAACTTTTTATGGGTACATCTGTTTGTAGTAAATTCTGTTTTTTTTCATCTGAATATATATTTATTTTATTTCTATTCTTAAAAGTGAGTATCACAGGGTATACCTTTTTAGTTAACACCTTTCGTACCGCATAGAAATCTCTAAGACATACACCAGGGACTGCATGTTTTTGGGCAAACTGCACGTTATTTAAATCATCCTAACTACAGTGAAAAACGAGAAAACTCGTGAGCGGTCCTTAACAGATGACGCAAGAAACAGGAGAAATCTCGTGAGCGGTCCTTAAGGAGTTAAGAAGTTTCCTCTTTCTCTTGGTATTGTAAAGATACTATGCTGAGTCTTCATTTCCATTTTTGAGTTAAGATATTTGCCATCAGTCTAATTGCTGGGTTTTTTTCTTTTGCAGATGATTTTTCTTTGCTGTCTAGCTGCTTTATAAGATCATCTTTTTGTTTTAGGTTTCTGCAGTTTCACTATGTTTTATGTAGGTGTAGATTTATTTTTATTTATTCTGCTTTGCTATATGTAATGCTCCATCTGTCTGTAAATTGAAGTCTTTCCTCCATATTTAATTTTCTAATCTGTTGTTTCACATGATTTCTTGAGATTTATTTTCCAATTTACTACACCTACCTTTCACTGTATCCAAGTTGCTATTTAACAATTCCACTGAATTTTAAATGTCAAAAATATCTTTTTCATATCTAATAGTTCTATTGAATTTTATATTATCAAATGTACTTGGTTATTTTTGCTAGTCTCTTGTTACTTATTCATTTTTATGATTTCATATTTTATTCCTGTAAAAAAATTTTGTCTCTATTTTATAGTCTGTTTTTGACAATTCCAATAATGTCCTTGGAAGTCTAAGTCCAAGTTTATCATTTATGCTGACTCTTACTTATGGTGGATTATTTCTTAATGTTTTATGATCTTTAATTATGAGATCATACATACTTGATTATAATCTGTGAAAATAGTACAGGCTTAAATTGGTAAAGCATTTCTTTAGAGGGAGTTGTGATTGCTTCTCTCCAGACTTGCAGTTGCCACTGCCTTGATTATTGTATCTAATTTTAAGGTTCCCTGCCTTGGTGTGGAAGCAATTTCAGATGCTGCTAGCCCCTGACTTTATCTGCCTGCCTACTGCAGCATTAATATCAGCAATTGCCTTCAGGGCAGCTCTACCTTTTCTGTTTGGTTATATCTCACTGCTCCTTTCTCTGACTTGATCTCTAAGTTTGTGGGAGTATATTTTCCTAATTTTCTGCAAGCCCAGCAGCAATGTATGAAAAATGTGTTTTATCCAGGTGTTTTTTAGAGAATCTGGTTGGCCATACTGCTCGAAGTAGAAGTTCTTGTATTCTCTTCAGCTGTTTCTGATCTGATTTTAAGTTATTCATTGAGTTTTTAATTTCAATTTGAGAAAAAAAATTCTGGGAATTCTGTTTATTTGTTTTTTTTCAAATCTCCTTGGTAATGTTGGACAGTCTTTTTCTTCTGATCATATTTTCAATTTTTTATTATTTGTTTAGATCAGCCATTCTCCATGAGGTTGGTTCCTTACCACAGAAAGTATTTGTAAATTTGTAGGGGAGATTTTGGTAAACATATGATGGGAAAGGGTACTCTCATTTAGGAAAGCTAGACAATTTCCATATGTGAGACAGTCTTACACAACAGATTATCGCATCTACATCATTACTTTTGAATATTTATGGCAGCACTCACATCAGTGAAAAGACGAGTTATAAATATCCAAGCATCAAACTTAATTCTGTTTTACATGTAAATAAAAATAATTTTTTATCCATCCTAATATATGCCAAATTTTCTAGAAATGAAACTACACTAAATTGAGAGAAGGTTATACTTTATTTTGTTCTAAAAATATTTTGTTTTACTGACCATTGTCCAAGAATTGTATGCCTTTCTGAAAATCATGTCACTGACAGCTGGGCCACTGTTAGTATTTGAGTTGACAATACAGCACACCAGTGTCAGAGAGCATTTGTACTTGTTACATGTAAGTATGTAACAGAGGAAATTTGAGACTCCTTTACATAGATTTGAATTAAAATATTGTCAAGTTAGCATATGTTCATGATAAGGGTTATTTTAAAATTTCATATTACTGACATTGTACATATTTTTAATTGAGGTAAAATATACATAAAATGCACAGAACTTAAATGTATAATTTGATGAGTTTTGATAAAATATACTTCCATATAACAAATACCCCAATCAATAAATAGAATATTTTCATCATCCCATGTAGTCCCCTGTGCCTCTTTCCAGCAAGTCTCTGCCATATACACATAACTGTTCTTGATTTCTCTCCACATGAAAGTTTCGCTAAAGCTTTAACATAAAAGGCATTCCAGTGAATCATGCAATATGCAGTTTGTTGTCTAGTTTGTTTTACTCAACATAGAGTTTATAAGATTGATAAGCATTATCTATATGACTAGGTCATTTTGATTTTAATTTTATGCAGTTTTGTATGAATATTATGCAATAAGTATATCCATTTACATATTTCCAAACATTTGGGTCATTAACAATGTGTTGCTGTTATGACTGAAGCTGCTATAGACATTTCTGTAAATGTCTTTTTGTGTACATATATTTTTATTCCTCTTGAGAAATTACATAAAAGTGTAGTTGTTGGATCATAGAGAAGTTTTCCAAACTTTATAAGAAACTGCCAGTTTTCTAAACCAGCAATATTTAGGTTGTTGAGCATTCTTCTCAATATTTGATGTTTTAGTTTTTTAAAATTTTGGCCTTTCTACTGATTGTATCATGGCATCTCATTTTGGTCTTAATTTTCATTCCCATGATGATAAATGAACATCTTTTCATTTACTTTGAGCCATTCGTATTTAATCTTTTTCTATTGTTTTTTAAATGGAGTGCCCTCTTTGTTACTGAGTAAGAAGAGTTTTTAATGTATTCTGGATACAATTTAATTTAAAAATAATGTACTGAGAATGTTTTGTCCAATTCTGAGATTTGTCTTTTCATTTTCATATCAGTGACTTTTCGTGAGTAGGAGCTTTTTAATTTTAGTGATGTCTAATTTATCAGTTTGAAAATATAATTGGCACTTAATGTGTTATAAGAAATATGTACCGCTACCCCAAGGTTATGAAGATATTCTCTTATATTTTCTTTTAGAAGTTCTGTTATTTTACCTTTTATGTTTAGATCTATGGTTCATAAATGAATTTCAATTTCATTTTGATGTGTTGTATGATGAGATTCTTTTTTTCTCATAAGTTTATCTAATTGTTCCAGTGCCTTTTTGATGAAGACTTTACTTTTTTTCATTAATTTACTGTAGTACCTTTGTTGAAAATCAATTGGCTAAATAAAGGTGGTATGTTTATGGATTCTATTCTTTCATATTAACTTATTTGTCCATCCTAATGCAAATACCACACTATCTTGTTAACTGTCTCATTGATTCTCAGCGGATCATGATTTTGCTTTGCAGGGGACATTTGGCAATGTCTTGGAAACATCTTTAGTTGTTACAACTGGGGAGAGGGTTTTTATTGTCATCAAGTGTGTAGAGGCTAGAGATACTGCTAAACATCCTATTAATATAGTGTACAGGACAGCCTCCCACAACAAGAATTATCTGGCCTAAAAGGTTGAAAAGCCCTACTGTATGTAGCTTTATAAAAAATAGTATAAGCCCTATGGCCTTGTGTATTTTTTCAAAATCACTTTGAATATTCAAGGTCTTTTACCTTTTTATTTAAGTTATAGAATGAACTTGTCAACAGGAGATTTGATTGTCATTGCATTTAATCCATAGAATAATTTAGTGAGAATTGACATCTTAACAGTTTTTGAGTCTTCTGATTCATTAACATTGATATATATTCATTTATTTGGGTTTTCTTTTATTTCTCTTCATAATGTTTCTTAGTTCTTAGTATAAAAGTCTTCCAAATAGTCTGTTAAATTTATTGATTATTTTATGTATTTTGATGCTATTGTAAATAATCTTTTAATATTTTGGTTTTTGTTTGCTGCTAGTATACAAAAATAGTTGATATTTGTATATCTATCTTGTAACCTGTAACTTTACTAAATTTACCTATTCTGTTTTTGTAGATTTCTTTGGATTTTATATGTTAATGTTGTCTACAAATGAAGACAATCTCCCTTCTGCTTTTCCATTTTTATGCCTTTTATTTCTTTCTCCTTTTTTGGTTATTGCCATACTGAACTGGCTAGGTACTTCAATAAAATATTATTTAGAAGTGATGAGAATGGACATCCTTGCCACCTTCTCATTCTTTGGAGGAAAGTATTTAATAATCCTTTGTCAAATTGAGGAAGTTTTCTTCTTATTCCTGATATCTGAGAGTTTTTAATCATGAGTGAACATTGGATTTTGTCAAATGCTTTTTTCTGCATTTTCTAGTACTAAAATAAGAGAGTGTTTTTATCTCCTTTATGCTATTAATATGGTGAATTAATTGGCCTTTTATATGACCGACCAACTGTGTATATATTTCTGGGATAAACTCTGGTTGGTCATGACATATAATCTTTTTTATATATCACTAGATTCTTTTTTGCTAATTATTTGTTTGTGTTCATGAAGAATACTGCTGAATAATTTTATTTCATTGTAATATATTTGTCAGGTTTTGGTATTATTTTGGTATTATTAGGATTATTTGGGTCTGATATGTGCATTCCTTCCTCATACTAAAAAAGATTTTTTAAGATTGCATCATTATAAAGAATTCTTTCAATGTTTGGTAGAATTCACCAGTAAAACTGTCTGGGCTTAGATCTTTCTTTGGCAAAAAATAATTTTATTACAAATTCAATTCCTTTAAGACAGTCTGGAGACAGAATTCCTGGGGGCTGGCAAGTCCAAAATCTGCAAGGCAGGTATGCAGGATGGAGACCCAGGGGAGAGTTGATGTTGCAGGTCAAAGACAACGGCAGTTGGCAGTCTGGAGACAGGATTCCTTTTTTTTCAAGGAACCTTAGTCTCTTTTTCTTAAGGCTTTCAACTAATTGGAAGAAACCCACATTATGCAGGGTAGTCTGCTTTACTCAAAGTTTGTTGATTCAAATATTAGTCACGTCTAAAAATTACCTTCACAGAAACATCTAGACTGGTGTTTAACCAAAAATTGATTACCATGATCTAGCCAAGTTGACACATAAAATTAACTGTCATAAAAGACAATTTAAATTTTCCCTTTATTCTTGTGTGAGTTTTCTTACTATACATTGTGTTTTTTCAAGGGATGGGTACTTTTTATGTAAGTTGTAGAATGTTTTTGGCAAAAAAAATGTTCATGATATTCCTTTGTAAAATATGTAGCAATATTCCCTCTTTCATTCCTGATAATGGTAGTTTGTTTCTTCTCTCTTATGTATTTATCATTCTTACTAGGAATTTATTAATTTTATTAATCTTTTCAAGCCAATTTTTAGCTTTGTTATTTTTCTCTATTATTTTTCTATTTCATCGATTTCTACTCTTAATTATTTAATTCAGTTTACTTTTGGTTTATTTTTCTCTTTTTCTAGCTTCTTGAGGTAAAAATTTAGACCAATGATTTTTAAACCTTTCTTCTTCTCTAATAAGCTTTAACTTTCCCTCCGAGCACTGCATTAGCTGCATCCCACAAATTTTAACTTATTTTGTTTTTATTTTTATTTAGCTTGTGATTTCTTCTTTGATCTAAGTGATTCTTAAAAGTGTACTATATGATTTCCAAAGTTATTTGGAATTTTTGTATGTCTTATTTATTTCTAATTTACTTCTGTTGTGGTTAGAAAACATATTCTGTAATGTTTTATACAGTATTCATAATTTTTTTTGTAATACAGATAAAACACCTAAATTGTAAATATTACATGTAGAAATTTATTTGGGGTTTGCTAGTTGTTTGGGGACCTCACTGTGATGTCATTTCCAGAAATAATTTCCTTATAATCTCTTGTATTATTTTTTGTTTTCCAGTCCATCAGCTATTTTGTGTCACCTATTAAAGAAAGGATCTGATCTCCAAGGTTTTTTTTTTAATATACTTGCCACTGAATTTATGTCTCACCATGTGGTAGAATTAAAATACATGTAGTATGTTGTCTGTTATACTTCATCATTGTCATCTGCCATCTGACAACATAGGAAATTATTTGGCTCCTATACTTATAAACAAGATTTAGCTCATTTAAAGAGTGTTATATTTCTAATTGTTGCTATGTTGATTATTTAATTTTTCTTGACATGCTACTTCAATCAAGGTAATTTTTCTTTCTGTGTACACATAATAATTTTTATTTTAGTATCTCCATGTATTGCTTATCTTTCCTTTTCCTGTACTGGTATGGAATGGCTTCTCTTAAATCTGCATCTATTTATTATAAATAAGTAAAAGCATTGACATTTTATTGTGTAGTTTTTTAATTGAAATATGTATTAACTTACAATAAATTACTATTTTGTATATGTCACAGTTAAGGAATATAGACATATAGTTTATCAGGCGTCCTCAAACTACGGCCTGCGGGCAACATGCGGGTATTTTTGCCAGTTTGTTTTTTTACTTCAAAATAAGATATGTGCAGTGTGCATAGGAATTTGTTCATAGTTTTTATTAAACTATAGTCCGGCCCTCCAACAGTCTGAGGGACAGTGAACTGGCCCCCTGTTTAAAAAGTTTGAGGACCCCTGGTTTAGATTATATTATTTTAAATTTCTTTCAGTATAAGAATATTGGTCTGATAATGTTAAGAAGTATTGCTTTAACACATTGACTGCCATGTGAGTTGTATTTAACTTGGGCTAGTTTAGAGCCCAGGGCTGCATGAAACAAAACCCTCCTGTTGATTCATGAAAATCTTACTTGTTGATGTTCTTATTGTTACAATTAATATTGAAAATTTAATTCTAAAAACATGGATTGCATTGCATATAACTCATGCACGGAAAACGATAAAAATAACAAATTAGAAAGGATTGTTATTTTAATAACACATTGTGGTCCCAGGGGGGGAAAAAATGTTTTTTTTCTAGTGTGGCAGTCAATGTGTTAAACATAGCAAAATAAATTAATTTTAATAGTCTGAGTCTGACCAATTCCATATCTGAAGTATTTGAGTCTGATTGTACTGGCTTCACAGTACCCTATTTTCTTTTGTCTTTTTTTTTTTTACCAGAAAGTCATATTTCTTAAACTTTTATCTGTAGACATTTTTTGACTCTTGTCTAGAAAGTGCTTTTTCTCTGGGAGGGTTTGTGTTTACTCTATCATGTGCCTGGAGGTACTTGTACCAACTGAGAACCATTTTAAAATAAATTCTCAGCTTGAGTTGTAGCCCCTAAGTGCTGCAACACCATATGGCATCTGGCTTGTGGTTATCAGTTCTCAAGAGGGAGATTTATTTTCTCTTCCTCCCAGCACTGGTTGAGAGTAGAAAAGTTCTCTTCTCCATCACCTTCTTTGAAGCAACTTTACTATTCATTTATCTTTACATTGTCAGTATAATTTGGGGCAAGGGTTCCAGCTCTTTGTGGGGCAGGGGCTCCTATTAGACTCCTAATTTTGGACAGGTCCTGGGTTTTGTTTCCTGACCCCTATCCTGCATTGCCCACCTTACAAGGGGAAAGCTTAAGGCTGTTGCTGGTGTTCTGTATGTAGATGTCTCCAGAATGAGAGTCTGTTTCAGTGTTCCACTTACCTTCCTAGTTTCCTGTTTTCACTTCATTTTTGGCCTCTACCCATACTAACTTTCCTGCCTGATCAGCAGAGCATTTCAAAAGATGTTTTAAAATATTTTATCCAGCATTTTTAGTTGTTTTCAGTGATATGTTCATTCAGAATATATTTATTATATGCTACTTTGGAGGAAATGTAATTCATTGATTTTTTGGGGGGGTATGGTTTTTGCTTTTTAAAAATTTGTATTTCTGCTACTATGGGTAAGTATTTTGGAAATACTTGTGCCGTTTTTCTTTTTCTTTTTGTGAATTGCCTCTTCATGTCCATTGTCTGTTCTTCTATTGGACTCTGGTGATTTTCAATAGAATATATGGTATACAGCTTTGGAAAGGGCTGCTTCTCTGCTGAGTAAATGAATGCCCTAGGAAGATCTGTTTCTTAAGATGTCTGACTTTGATACTGGTACTATGATTCAATTTTAGTTCCTTAATTGTTTAGTATTCATTTTATGTTCTATCTTAAGTCTTTTACTACCCCTTTTTGCTAAATCCACCAACCTATTTTGATACCTCATCTTGTTTGGTCTCTCCATTAGCTACTTTCTCAAATATGAAACTGTATTTTCTGTTTTAATAAGGAATTTCTTACCTTCCTACTACTTCTGACTCTTCCTTCTTAGACTCTTACCAGTTCCTCCACCCCAAAAGTTATTAAATAATAGTATTTCTGAAAGCTTTGTCTGCATTCCTCTCATTCTTCACATTTTGCTGGGTGACCTCTGAGCTTTAACTACTATCTGTTCTTTCAATGATCTCTCCTAAGTCTGTGATTTCAATTTTAGCATCTCTTTAAGTGTCAGACTAGTAGCATTTCCAAAGATGCACATCAACATAGGTTTAACTTATAATTCTTTCGTTATGATTTACTTGAAAAATCTTTATAGTGCTAACTGAAGCTTAGTAAGACTTGACAAAAGATGACTAGGTAAAGGGAAATTAAACTGTGGGATAGTTTTGCCCAGGAGTTGAAGCTTCTGCCTATTTTTTTCTATAAGATGAAAGTTTTAAAATTATTAAATTGTGAAATATATTTAATATTCTGCTCAGTAAATCTTGGTTTCCATTTTCTTTTCCAAGACAGCCACCTAACATGCCTTTCAGTTTTCCATTTCTGTCATAATATACTCATGCTATTTATTCATCTGGCATATTATGTTTTCTTTTCTATCTCTGCATCTATATAAACCTTACTAATTTTTTTTTTTTTTTTTTTTGAGACAGAGTCTCACTCTGTTGCCCTGGCTAGAGTGCCGTGGCATCAGCCAAGCTCACAGCAACCTCAAACTCTTGGGCTCAGGCGATCCTCCTGCCTCAGCCTCCCGATTAGCTGGGACTACAGGCATGCGCCACCATGCCCGGCTAATTTCTCTCTCTATATTTTTAGTTGTCCGATTAATTTCTTTCTATTTTTAGTAGAGACGGGGTCTCGCTTTTGCTCAGGCTGGTTTCGAACTCCTGACCTTGAGTGATCCACCTGCCTCGGCCTCACAGAGTGCTAGGATTACAAGCATGAGCCACCACGCCCAGCCAAATTTCAATTTAAATAGCCATATAGGGGTAGGGAGTATACTTACCTTGAATGATGCAGTCCTAGAGTTATGTCATGATCTGAAGTAGTTTGCAAAGGAGGTTTGATAATAGATTCCATTTCATTGTTAGACATTGATTAGAATATCATTTTAGTGGATTTTTCATTTTATGCTAGTTCATTTCAGTCAGTGCCTTCAGCATTCTGCTTATGAACAATATCATGTAAATTTCCTAGTACAGACCTCATAAAATGTGAAGTACTATTATATGTTCTTTTAGCAAAAATTTTTTGTCCAAAAATATTGCATGGTGACATCCTCCCTGTAGAATAACTGGATAACAAATCCCCTTTTTGTTCTTAGAAATAGATTGTTCACTCATTGATTCTTGAGTTTGAGAGTATTTATCAAGGGTATTGTCTTATATAAAGACTGATACTTTGATATTTAGCTTATATAATTTTATTCTCATTAGAGTCTAGAGTGCTGCTGTCTGTATTTTTGTATTTGTGCTCTTATTTATCTAACAGTTGCAAAACATCTTCTGTCAATTTTCTTCTCCTTGCCATTATGAACAGAATTGAAAAATTCTTAATTCTTAACTGTTCAATGAAAGGCTAAAAAGAAAAAAGGCCATAAAAAGTGCTGTCTCTCAGTATCTTTGGTATGTTCTTAGAAAATCAGGCAATTTTTTGAGCAATTCAATAAGAAGACTGAAGGGTGATGAAGTAGTAATTACCTCTTATATCATTTTTCTTATTCTAATCTCCTTTTCTTATTATTACATAATTTTCTTATTATTTTAGTCATATTCCTACTATATAAGAATTTTATTTATAATATATTTTAATAGTAAGTATAATAATTATAAAGATAATTATATTCTTATTATTTTAATCTCCTTTTAGCATAGTTGGAAATAATTCTCAGGATTGTGAAAGAGCAAAATATTTCAGGATATAGGAAAAATAAAATCACTGAGAAGAAACAAAAAAAGCTAAAATTTTGAGCCCAATAACCCTGATGGTTAAAGTTAGTTGTGCATTTATCTTACTCCTCTCTAGAGTCTGTGTGCTTAAAAGAGTAAGACCTCCATAATGATTTCTGCAGCTCATGCAGTGGTTTCTGTGGTACACATTTACTGTTTGTTAAAGGATAATTTTCAGAGACAGTAACATCATGATTCTTATGCAGATATAAAATGAACAAGTGTTAAAGATTTTATTTAACTCAATTGAATGAGAGAACCAAGCAGATGTTATAACTGGTTCAAAGGAGAATCCAAAGAACAGACATGTTATAGATTAGGAATTTTGACATGAATGTGCAAATGGAGGCAAAACTAACTTCTTCCACAGTGGGAAAGGGAAGTCAGTTGAACCTCTACCTGACAGGATAGGATTTGCCTCTCTGTAGAGAAAAATAACTTCGCACTGCTATCAGTTACCAGCCATGAAAAGAGCTGTAAAATAGCCCTCCTAGAATCAGAAATAGATAATCCAGAAACTGTTCTCTAGATTTAGACTTGCGGTTCCCAACCCGGTTTGCGAATGGGTACCTGTCTATGGCCTCTTAGGAACCGGGCTGTGCAACAGGAGGTGAGCGGCGGGCCAGGCGGAGAAGCTTCATCTGTATTTACAGCTGCTCCGCATTGCTCCCCATCACCGCATAAGCTCCACCTCCTGTCAGACCAGCTGCAGCATTAGATTCTCATTGGAGAGAATCATAGGAGTGCAAACCCTATTGTAAACTGTGCAGGCAAGGGATCTAGGTTGTGTTCCTTATGAGAATCTAATGCCTGTTGATCTGAGGTGGAGCTGAAGCAGTGATGCTAGCGCTGGGGAGCGGCTGCAAATACAGTTTGTCGTTAGTGGAGATGTTGGTTTGCACAGTAAACGTAATGAATGGTCCCTGGTGCCAAAAAGGTTGGGGACCACTGATCTAGACAATGCATGGTTTTCCACTGAAGCACAACTGTCCCCCTGCACATATGCTGTATTAAATCAGGTTTTCAAAGTCTAATATATAAAGAGAACTTTATATTCAGTGTGATAAATAAATAGTACCTTGCAATATGCAGTTATCGTGTTTTTAAATTTTATTAGTTTTCTGAAAACTAATAAAATTTTTGTTCATTTTTGAATAAAATGCTCGAGTATTGTCCAAATAAGTTTACCTGGTTTTACCCCACTTTTCAGGGTATTTTTCAAGATTTTTTTTTAAAAGAATAACATAGAAAAAATATTCAGTGGCTTTATTTCTTTTCTCCCACCAAGAGAATAAGTCCAGTTCTTCATGTAAACTTCCTCCAGCCAAATTCAGAAGGTGACCAAAGAATATAAGAACTCATCATTCAGATACTTAAGGAATTGTTCTTATAACAAAACCATTTTTTTTTTGGCTTATAGGATATGTACAAATAAATCTGTAAACATATAGAATCTAACCCTAATCCTACCTCTATCTTAGCTTGACAGCTGTCTTTTTTTATATAAATGGCTATATGTTCATAGGGTCACAGCCTTAAAATGTTCAAATAGAGAGACAAGATTCCTTAAGGAATCAGTGATCAGGGAAAAGATCTCCAGGACGTCTTAGCAACTTGACTATCAAGCTTTAATCACATAAAAAGATTTATGACATGAAAGGCACTCTCAGCCAGTCAGAAGGAAGAAAAGAAGTAGCCATGAGGCCAAGAATACCTTACATGACTTTATCTTAAGTTCTAATTTTCAAGATAAAACCTACATAAAGGAGGTAATATCACAGTTCATGGAGGTTACCTGAACATTGTAGCAATTTTCCTTGTTCAATTTTCACCCACCTACCTACCTACATGGTGAACAATTTAAGAACTGCTGATTCTTGGCAAAGGGAAATCTATAGTCAGTCACAAGAAGACTGATTGGACTAGAGGGAGAAATGGACAGAGATCATTTACTTCTCATTTATACTTCATCATTTTCCTCAGCAGTAGCTGGTGCTGGAATGGGAGATCAAACTTATTGATCATTAGAAGCCTTTCCTTGGTTCCTTCAGCAGAGTAGTTTTAACTCCTTCTAATTCCTTTGTAGCTATCAAGACAGGAGATGGTTTGGCACAATCTTCTTTTGTCCCTTGCACATGAATTAGTCCTGATTACAACAGGTAACGTGCTCTAAGATAGCTGGTCCTCTATAAATATTCATATAAATATTGTCAAAATGGAAAGTTTATGAATATTTCTTATGAGCCGAGTAATATAGTAATAATCCAGTGCTAGTAATTCAGTAATACTAGCAATAGGGAAGTGTTTTAATAGTCTATCTTCATAAAAATTCAGATACTACCAACATTATTACTTATATCAAAGGTAACTCAGTCATGGTAACTTCAAAGCTTTGAATAACCCAGCAGATATTCACTTGATTAAAACTAGAGTAACATCTTTTAATCCAGCCCCCTTTTTGGCTCTGGCTTGCAAACAACCAGTATAAATCTGGAACTGTTTTCTAACTTTCTGTCTAGTTCATCAGTCATGCCACCAGAATTGATTCGTGACCTCTGTGCATCTTTCTTTCCTTTGGAATTTCTCATGCTCTCTCTTCTTTCTATGTTTTAATGGGGAAGTGTATGTGATAAAATATGAGCTAGTCACTGTTTTGCAGTTCTTATTTTTGTATACCTAAGGTATTTTGCAAGGTACTTTTAATATGGTATTATAAATTATTTTATATATTGTTTGGATGTTTGCATCTACTTCTCTAGATAATAAATTATTGCTTTACTTATCAAGTAATCATGATAAAATTCCTCTTTTAAAATTTCTTGTGCTTTGGTCAAATGTTTAATAGTAAAAAATTTTTCAGTGTATATGTTGGAGAAACATGTGACTTTAGAATGACTTGTGAAATAATGTTATAGATAAAAATGATGGTGGTTTGCAGAACCAAAGCCTAAAAGAAGTTATGTGATGAGCAAGGCAAAAACATTTATAAAAGTTGACACAAGCACTAGTAGAATTGCCTTTCTTCAGGCCAACCCAGTGCTTAACTTACAGCAGCTATCATACCTCTGACATTGGTAAATTTGAAATGGTCTGTAAAAAGCAAGCAGCCCTGGTAATTTTAGGTTACCAGGACTTTAGCAAGGCAGCTGTAATAGTTAAATAACAAACATTTTCACACTGCATATTATGATCTGATTCTTCTTTCTAAATGAATATCTAATTTTAACCATTTCAAGATAAGTGAAATATTGAATGCCTTTTGTTTCTTTCATAATTCATAACAGTACTAACTATCTAAAATACTTTATACCTGAAGGTCAGTCTGACCAAATATGGTAGATAAGCTGACCTTGCTTTCAACAAGGATGAATTTTTTGTTGTTATTTTGTTTTTTGAGACAACGTCTCTCTCTGTCATCTAGGCTAGGGTGCAGTGGCATCATCATAGCTCACTGCAGCCTCAAACTCCTGGGCTCAAGCAATCCTCCTGCTTCAGTTTCCTAAGTAGCTGGGATTGCAGGCGTGTGCCACCACGCCCTGCTAATTTTTCTATTTTTTTTTAGTAAAGACAGGGTTTTGCTCTTGGCCGGGCTAGTCTTGAACACCTGAGCTCAAGCAATCCTCCCACCTGAGACTCCTGGAGTGCTAGGATTATAGGCATAAGCCACCGTGCCCAGCCTGAATTTAAATCTGTGATTTGGATAGTTCCAACACTGCTACTGAAAAAGTGCACGTGGTTTTGTGTCTGTGTGTGAGTGTGTGTGTTGCTTCTGACCCAGACACTCCTCCTTAGTTGTCTTGGGTTCTGAAAGCTGTACTGGCAGAGTGCCCACTGCATGTGGTATTGGATCCTATTTCGTAACAAACTGCTTTTACTCCCAAGAAATTGGAAAGTGTTAGGTTATCTCTGTTTGAGTACATGTTTCTCTTTGTTTTTCCAACTTTTCCATTAGCCAGAACAGATTATCTGTCTGAGATGTTGTTTGTCACCTAAAAGAGGGATAATATTTCTATTCAAATTTTAACTTATAATTTAGAATTGATTATTTTGTTCCTTCTCAAGTTACAGTACAAAGTAGAAAACTTTCAACAAATGATTATTTTCCCATGGATTTGCTGCAGAATATGTTAAGTACTTTTAAATATAATGGAATAAAATACAAAAATGTCTGGTTTGTAAGCATCCCTGATTAAAGTGAAAAATGCTCCCTTTGTCCCCATGGCTCCAATGATTTGTCTCCCATTCTGTGTCCTCTTCTCTTTTAAAACTGCTACATGTTCCATCCCTACTTCCCAGTGACCTGCATCATCATTCATTACATACTGTTCCCCTACATTTTTCATCTTATCTTCTTGTTTTTATAAGATGATGAAAGGTTTGTGAACAGAGCTATTACTGTATTTTAGCTGGCTTTCAAGATACTTTGGTGTATTTTACTTAGTGTTATGAGATAGTCCCTGGCGTTAATCAGAGAAAGTGTCCAAAAGCTAGTAAACCTAAGACAATCCAAAAAGTCAGGAGAAAACATCAATGAGATAAAATAAATAAATCATACCATCCATCTAATTTAATAATTAGACACCCTTCATTGGCATCTAGTACAAAGTTGTGCATACAGTAGATATTCCTAAGTGCCTGTTTTTTCTGTTTGTTTTTCATATGATTTTATGAAAATGATTACATGGGTATTACAAGCAGTTGAATCCACTAACAGGCACGGTATCTAGATAATTTTTCATTATATAGTCAGATGATAAAAGAGGTTGAAACAGTAGTTGGTAATTTAAAAATACCTTTTGAACTCAATATAAGCTCCAAATCAATTTGGTGGATTTGAAAACTGAGGTTTGGGGGAGACATAGAGTATTGATTTCCATTGCCAGTGGTTTTAGAGTTTTGAATTCTATGCTACCACAGACTCATCCTTGCTTATGACTGACTTGAACTAGGCAACACAGAACATTCAAACATCTACCATTTATTATACACCAGAAAGAACTGAATGGCAATTGTTCTGACTAAATTTTGCTTTTTATTTAATAATATTGAGAACCTACCCATAGGGTGGTCCAATTAAACAGCCTTTAAAATGATCAGTTATTGACTTCTTTTTCTTTAAGTGTGGAAAACAGAGTAAGCAGTAGTTACCTTATCAATGGTAATCTTTTAGGCAACATGTAGTTTAAATATTAGTTAGGATTTTTAAAAATTACATGGCTGTTATAAGTGGGAGCTAAGCAATGGGTATGCATGGTCATACAGAGTGACTGAATGGACAACTGGAGACTCAGAAGGGGGAGGGTGGGAGGAGGATGTGGGATGAAAAATTACCTATTGGGTACAGTGTACACTATTCAGGTGATGAGTGTATTAAAAACCTAGACTTCTCCACTATGCAGTTTAGCCCTGTAACAAATAAACACTTGTACCCCCTAAATCTATTTGAATAAAGAAAAAATGATACCAAAAAAAGAAAAAGGTAATTCAACCAACAACAAAAAAATTACATGACTAATCATTTTTGTGAAAAGCAGAGATCTTATTATATTTATACCTATAAGAAAGTAGTTTTCTGTTTAAAAGACAACAGTTTGGCCATTAGGAGAAATATTTACAAGAGCATATCTGCACTAAACAAATTTAAGGAAGACTTTTATGTATAGAAAGACATTCCCACGTTCACTTGTGTTTTGGTAAATAATTGTTAATACCAAATCCTAAAAGTCAATTTATAAAATTTATTTTCCTTGTAAATCTGGTCATTTTTCACAAAATAAGAATAATTACTTTCACTTATTTAATTAATTAATTCACAAGTTTAACCAATTGAATCTTCCTTTGTTTCTTTTTCTTTTTTCTTTTTTTTTTTTTCAGACTATTACAGGAGTACAAATGCTTTGGTTACATGGATTGCTTTTGTACTGCTTAAGTCAAAGTTATAAGTGTCCATCACTCAGTGTACATTGTTAACTGTTAGGTATGATTTCACCCACCCCCTTCTCCCCCCTCCCTCCTGCATGATTTCTGTTGAGTTTTGCTTCCATCTGTGCACATGAGTGCTGGTCAGTTAGTTCCAATGTAATAGTGAGTACATGTGGTGTTTGTTTTTCCATTCTTGCAATACTTCACTTAGGAGGAAGGTCCCCACTTCCACCCAGATTGTTGTGAAAGGTATTGATTCATTATTTTATGGCTGAGTAATACTCCATAGTGTACATATACCACATTTTATTAATTCATTCATGTATTGATGGGCACTTGGGTTGATTCCACTTCTTTGCAATCGTGAATTGTGCTGCAATAAACATTCTAGTGCAAGTGTCTTTTTGATAAAATAATTTTTTTTTCTTTTGGGTAAATGCCCAGTAGTGGGATTGCTGGGTCAAATGGTAGGTCTACTTTTAGTTCTTTGAGGAATCTCCATACTATATTCCATAAAGGTTGCACTAGTTTGCAGTCCCATCAACAGCATATAAGTGTTCCTTTCTCTCCACATCCATACTAGCATCTATCATTTTGGGACTTTTTGATAAAAGCCTTTCTCACTGGAGTTAGGTAATATACATTGTGGTTTTGATTTGCATTTCTCTGATGATTAGTGATGTTGAGCATTTTTTCATGTTTATTGGCCATTAGTCTATCTTGTTTTGAAAAGCTTCTGTTCATGTCTTTTGCCCACTTTTTAATGGGGTTGTTTGATTTTTTTTCTTGTTGATTTGCTTGAGTTCTTTGTAGATAGATTCTTGTTATTAGCTCTTTTTCAGATGTGCAGCATGCAAGTATTTTCTCCCATTCTGTGGCTTGTTTATTTGCTCTGTTGATTGTTTTCTTGGCTGTGCATATCTTTTTATTAATAATTTAATCAAGTCCCATTTATTTTTGTTGTTGCTGTGATTGCCCTTGGGGTCGTCTTCATAAATTCTTTGCCTAGGCCAATACCTAGAAGAGTTTTTCCTTTATTTTCTTCTAGAATTCTTATGGTTTCATGTCTTAAATTTAAGTCTGTTATCCATCCTTAATTAATTTTTGTGAGTGGTGAGAGAGATGGATCCTATTTCAGTCTTCTACATGTGATTGTCTAATTTTCCCAGCACCTTTTATTGAATAGGGATTCTTTTCTCCAGTGCATATTGCTGTCTACTTTGTCTAAGATCAGATGGCAATATGTATATGGTTTTATATCTTGGTTCTCTGTTCTGTTCCATTGGTCTATATCTCTATTTTTGTACAATGCCATGCTGTTTTGGTTACTATAGCCTTGTAGTATAGCTTAAAGTCTGGTAAAGTCGTGCCTCCAGATTTGTTCCTTTTGCTTAAGGTTGCTTTGGCTATTCAGGCTCTTTTCTGGTTCCAAATGAAGCATAGAATTATTTTTTTCTAGATCTGTGGGAAAAATAGACTTCCAAAATGATTCTATAACCACTGATATATAGGCTTCTCTGTCACATGACTAACAGTAATAACAAAGATCAAATTATAAAATGAAAATAGAATTTTTCATTATAATTGCTCTTTTTCTTTTTTAATTACACAAATAATATATCAATTATTTCTTGTTATTTAAAAAAGAAACTATACAAAAATGAACGGAGTAAAAATGAAATGCCTCTTCTCCTTACTAACTCTATCTCCTCCCCAGATGTAACTAGTCTTAATTTGTAATTTACTGTTTATCCTTTCAATGGTTTTTCTATGCATTTAAAAATGCATGCAATTACTTAAAGTCATGGATAGCATCTTTGAAACATAAATGTGATTATACTATATGTATATATCATGCTGTGGTTTGCTTTTTTTTACTTAACAATTTGTCTTAGAGATCTTTCCATGTTAATACATAGAGATCTACCTCAGCTAGACTAGTCAAGATCTATCTTAGCTTTTAAAAAATTCTTTTACTTAATTCCTTTTAATATCTGCAAAGTGTTTCTTGGTATATGTGGGTTTTATTTTTCATTTTGACATTTATAGCTTAGTGGTAAAGAGCATGGACTCTGTAGCTAGACTACCTGGGTTTGGTTATAAGTATTTATTGTGATTGTTATTATTATTAAATTTTTCCAGCTTTTTACCAATATGGACAATGCTCTAGTCAATATAGTGCCCAAATCATTATGCTTATCAGTAAATATTCATATAGGGCAGACAGATTCCTAGAGTGAGAGTTGCTGGGTCAGAGGTTATGCATATTAACATTTTTTTTTTTTTTTTTTTTTTGAGACAGAGTCTCACTCTGTTGCCTGGACTAGAGTGCGGTGGCGTCAGCCTCGCTCACAGCAACCTCAAACTCCTGGGCTCAAGCAATCCTACTGCCTCAGCCTCCCGAGTAGCTGGGACTACAGGCATGTGCCACCACGCCCGGCTCATTTTTTCTATATATTTTTAGTTGGCCAATTAATTGCTTTCTATTTATAGTAGAGACGGGGTCTCACTCTTGCTCAGGCTGGTTT